>CM063248.1:21264740-21553956 GCA_032158295.1 Pycnopodia helianthoides
TTTCCATTTTTCTAAACTTTGATACGAAAGTATAAGTTATAATAGTCAGGGTGTGTGTTGTATTCTAAGATAGTGCCAGTGTTCTGTAATAAGACGATTCTCATTATTTGTTTCATTACACAAAATGTCAAAGATTGTTTTTGACGCTGTCTAGTAACCTTAAAGTGTAGTGCGCGACTTAAAAAATCACATTGTGACGCAGGCACTCCGTCGAAAACGACGCAAACAACCTGTACGCGCGCGATAGACCACCGAGAAATATGTAAATTGCAAATCGCGCGTGCGCAATAACACTAGTGGGTCACAAATGAGGGAACATGACGCTTTTTTGTATGCTTGGGCTGCGGCGCATTCAGCTGCCACTGTCAGAAACATCGGGGCAAACCCCTTTTCTTCTTTACGTCCCATCCGAAGAACGAAGCAATAATGGTTAAGTGTCTTGCTTAAAACGGCAAACTTTCCTCTCTGACGTGAAAAGGAAAAGTTATTTTACTTAAAAATCCCTTCCTTTTTTTACATTAGGACTCTTAAAGCCAGAGACAATTATTGCCACCAGCTTGGGTCCCTCATGTACCAGTCTTTCCGTAATACTTTACCATCCTCAATTAAAAGTATAATATTTACACACTGGTTGAGCTTCTAGCCTTCATATATTATACCATACTCTACTTCTCTCGCTCATAAAACAGTCACGCTTGAGGGATCCAAGCTCTGGAATTTGCTAAACTCTCGACTTAAAGCCTTTACAAAATATCTCCGATGTATTTAAGCGTTTAGGCTATACTACTGTTGAATCCTATTGTTCGTTTGGTGAGACTGTTTTGTAACAGGTGATTACTTTCAGTGTTAGCAGCTTGTGCATTGAGCCTGCTTGGTCACCTGTCCTTTTACAGACATTTTTTCTGCCTGGTATCTCCCGCAAAGCTTCAAAAATCATTATCGGCTCAACGCACACGCTTGCTCAGGGACCCCATACCCTTACAAGCTTTGCTTCTTTATGAGTCTCTCCACAGTTTCATTAACTGTCCAAACTAATTTGTACTAAGTTTAGCCTTATCAAACAGCTATTTATATCTAATCTTTCAATTTACATCGTCTTTGGTTTTGATACAGTTGAAATAAACTGATTGGTTGATTAGGCAGTACCCAATAACGGCTGCAGGCTACGACTGTTGCTTAGGGTGTTGCTAGGGACGTCCTGTACTTCATCGCGTGATGACGTGTAAATCTAGCCGTAGCGTATAGCTGTAGCTGCCAATTGGGTGCTAGGGACGTCCTGTACTTCATCGCGTGATGACGTGTAAATCTAGCCGTAGCCGTATAGCTGTAGCTGCCAATTGGGACACGGCCTTAAGTTCATAAAATATATACGTATATCTATACTTAAAATTCAATCAATCTCTCAAAAAATTGCGGTAACAGACCTGATTTGAAGTTTTCACTTGTGATTAGGGCAAAAACCGGCACAAGGTCCGGAGATAGTCTAAGATGTAATTGTATCCATTACATTGCTGAAGTTGATTTACCATCAAAAAGCAATTGATACAGGGTTGGACATTCTGTGAGTCGGTCGCAAACCTAAAGGGAACTATGGCAGTCGATAAGGTTTACGAGGACCATGCAAAGCGGAGAAACCGAAATCGCAGCGCCTGAACGCTCGACATTATCACAGCGTAACTTGTTAGTGTATTTTTTACGGATTCAGTTTTTCCCCACTGCAATCAATAACACAATTAAAGTAAAATAAGAAAGACAGAAAACCTACGAAAAAATTTCAACAAAAACTACTTTGTGAACTAACACGGTCGGCCATTTTGTGGAGTCAAATTTTTGTGCCGAAAGAGAGAACATCGGATAACAGACGTGATTCTTAGGAAGGTATACTCTTTTATGCCAGGTATATGCAGTTCAATTAATGTTAGGCAACCCCCCCCCCCCACACCCCACCCCACCCCCCCCCCCCCAATGAATAAGATGTAATGAAATGTCAAGTAATTTTTTTGTGAAGAACAGTGTATGGCAGTGTTTATTAGGGCTGCGCGATATAAACAACACCTTGCAGTAAGACTGCATGGTGTGGGGCCGAGCGAATTTGCAACCTTGTAACAAATTGTTATCACAAAGCATCTCCCTACAAAAAGGGGGGGGGGGTGACGTGTCCATTACCATCTTATCATGTCCTCAGTTTCTTGCCTCAAAAGTTCGTAAGAGGTATTGTTACTAAACGTGTTATTAATTGACAATAATAAGTACAACATTAAGAAATTAGTTTGCGCCAACTTATACAGCTCGATGCTTTTGTTTTTTACGAATTTAGTTTTGTAATGAATATCGAATGGTAACGTATTTTTTTTGTTTACAAATATTATTATGTGAGAACTTCACCTTAATAGCATTTATTTTATTTCGTAAAGATAGATCCCAACTAATAAACATTGTTTATCCAGTGAAGCAATGCATGTTGGTCATTAACACAGAGCATGGAGTGTTTGTGTTTGTCACTGCCGTTCTTCAAACTATTATTACTAGGGAAAACATAACAAGTGGCGTTTTCAAGCTCAACTGAGGGCAGTATACAGTTTTAACAGTCTGGTTTTGTGGGTACAACATCGGTTTCAAGACTTGATTGAATGAGAACCGTGTTGCTATTCTTCAAGATTCCACAAAATATGTTGCATTTATATTTCCGTTTACGACACAGTACTACAACAACAAAAGTGTAACCAGATACATTGAGTTGGATGATCGGAAGGGGGTGCACGCCCCTTAAATTTGGCCCCTAAAAAAAACTTATCTTTACAGATACTTGTTAAAAATAAATATGAGTATTATCTTCATGATGGAATGACGGAAATGAAGTGCCTCAAGTAAGGTGTTATCACTCATAACAGACTGTGTTAACTCAAACTAAGAGTTTGTCAATGTTAGTTCTGTTTGTTTAATGGGGTCAAACTACAATGTTTTGCATTCTAATCAGCTGAAATGCATATCACGCGTGCGCCTAGTTCACCCTATAATAGTCATGCAATTACTGGATGGGTTTTTAAACTGTATGTATGTGTGTTCCACGTCTGCAATGGGTCGAAGTGCCTGTACGCTCGTGTGAATGTAGTTAGCATGTTTCATGGGAAGGGCCAATTGAAGACGTGACGTCTCACCAGGTGCCGGCGGGATGCTCATGCAGTCTGATTACTAAAAACCAAAATAACTCTATAGCGTTTTTGAAAGTTTATTCTGAAATACCTAGCCTAGAATTGAGCAAGTTTCAGCTATGGACGAATGAGGGCAACTTCAAAACTGGCTAAAAGCGAAGCCAGCCACCAGTTTTTACTTGCATTAGCAGCCTACCTGCATTATATTCACCTACTTTTATTAGCTTTTGCTGATGTGTTCCCGCGGCCTGCTCTCTTTTGCACTTCATCTGTTCATAGTACGATATTACTCACATGTGAGGACTGTACTTGTATGGGAAGAAGAAGAAGAAGAAGAAGAAGAACATGTAAGAAGAAGATTCAATTCGTTTATTCAGAACTTACCACAACCAGCTAGAGTAGTAGTGGTATCCACTTCCATCCATCCACACAAACCAAAAAGGGTTATCAGGTTATGCACTGTGTGTGTAACTTTAATAACTTTCTGGCCCTTGGTTTAACGGTCCCCGTATATAGCGCCCCCTTCAGGTTAGATAAGGCGGTGTCCGAATTAGCGGCTACAGCTTCGGCAACAGTTGTAGCCGTAGCCGCCAATTCGGCCTTGAGTTTAGTTAATGGTAACCCGAACGCAGTTTTGTTTTCATACCACACGCTGGTTATTGTATACACGCATAAGGTTTGGGCGCCTCCCCGGATCCCTTCACTGTTGACCCTGTAGTAAGTGTGTGGTAGGATAAAAACAAGGGACCAGTCTAACCACCCATCATCATTTGATCCGTATGTCCTCTTGAGGGCGCCCTTCAATAACATTGTATCTTGCAAGTTGCAACAACAAACGCAGCGCGGTCTGTTTCAAGCCAAGATACAACTACAAGACAACAACTCAAGACAACAAGTGTAGAACAACTTCAAATTACATGGTAACTAACTTTACGCGGGGCTTATCTTTATATAACCTGTAAAATGTGACCACTCAAATAAATTAAATAAAACTAAACACTCGGGAACTCATTGTCATTGAAGAAAAAATCAACTTTTAAGTTTTTACTTTTATATAGACAGTATACTATATTCAGATATTATGATATTAAATTTATTACAATAGTAAATAGAACTATATGATGAGGAACTAACCCCATAGTTTGAACAGTAGGGTCAAGCAAGACTCAAGGAAATGTAAGAAGTTTGATAGTTGCAATAAAGTGGGACAGTGACTCAAATTTGTAGGTTTCCTTGACAACAAAAATTAAAAACTTTATTGGTAAACAACAATACCTTAAAGACAAATCCAATGAATCTAAAACCTAACACATTATCTTAACAAAGAAAACCCCAGTAAAACTCAGTAGAAAACTAAACCAAGACTCGCTACTACAAAAGACCGTGATAAAGAAACAATTAAAAACACAATTGTGCGAAAAGTTAGAGATTAATAAATCTCAAGTCCACAACAATCGGCAGTTAATAACTTGAACTTTGAAGCAGAAGAAAACTATAAAAACGAAAGTCAGTTAAAAAATATGTAATGGGAGAACACAAAAACTTGAAACTACCCTTGCTCTGCCAGGCTGCTATCTGAAGTAAATTATAGGGGTGACTAACTACACTATTGGTTTTGGTTAGAAGTATTCAGAAATAACTAACACTACACAGCAATACACTAACTTAAACAAAACAAGTTACAGTTGTAAGCACTCACAAGTGGGTTACACTTACAGTAGACTGCACAGAATTTAACATTAATTAATGTAACACTTGTGAGTAGCTCAGTTCTCTACAATTCAAATCAAAGTACAAAGTCACTGCAAATGTCATTGTTCCAGGAATATTATTAAACAAAAATATTGGAAGCAGTGAGCATTGGCATCGTTCAGATATTCCCTGACAATCAATGTAAAGAAAAGGAATACTGTTTCATTATGATCACGGCGATATAAATTGTTCCATCTTATTATTATTTTTAAATTGTAAAATTAAAAAAATTACCATTGAATGGGCTGACAAACATAACAATAACATTATCATTAATTATCTGTAAATGCTCTTTGTTAAATCAACTTAAATTCAAAGAATGATGGCATTTTAGAGTAGTTAAGTAATATTGGTGCCTAAATATAAGACAGTTTTTCGTGCTTGTCAGACTTTACACCCCTGTTTCAGATTCGTTATGATGTTGAAAATCATTGTCTGCTGTCCCATTTGCTGGAGCTGAAAGGTCCGCAAAACAATTCAAATTGGATTCAATGTCAGAATCAACTCCTTCTTGATCTGACAACGGTGCATAGCCTGCCTTTAATCTGTTCACATTGAGTGCTGGACCCCACTCTGCATGCGGTTTGACAGCCATTTTTAAACGCTGCAAAAATATAGAGAATAAATTTTAAAATGTAGTCTGCATCGTGTAATGTGGAAGTTAAATTAACTTTTTATATCAACTCCTAAAATTTATAATAACTTGGCTATCAGTTGACAGTTTTCCCCCCTAACTACAACAATCAGCAGTGCTAACTATTACTTATTAGCACAATTGATAACTTACCTCAATGAGAGTTCCACTTTCACCAATCAGGTAGTGTATCCCATATGCCAATATCAAAATAACTGAAAGGCTCACGAGACACCATCCTACTCCATCAGCCCAAGATGGAAAAGTATAGTCTCCAACAACAGGGGAATGGTAATCCAAAAAAGCAAACACAATGATAAACTGTAGAAAGAAAGAAAAGGCACATGCATGAAATAGGAGTGTGACATTTTTTCACTTGTCCCCCCTTAATTACAAACAGACATCTGGACCACTAAATTGACTTACATTTTTGAAAAAGTTGAAAGAAACAGTCCTTCAGCAATCAAGCACATATTTATTTATTCATTATTTTGTTTGTGAATGGCAAGTGATACTAACTGTGGGTAAGTTTATCCAGATGAATAAATGGCACCAAATCAGAAATGAGGCTTTTGATTAATATGTAAACATTATTTACCAGCAATATAAGCGGGCTGAATAACATCCAACAGAGTCGCCAATAGAGTGAGGGTGTAAAGTTAAGCATTGAGTGGATATCTCTGCAAATTCGATTGACTCCTGTAAGCAAAGAACAGTGTATGGCAAATTACAGTTTTATGTTTATTTTTACTCGTATTCATAATAATTGTTTTGACTCTTTTTGAAGATAACAAAACTACACTTCTTTGACTCACCATAAATGTAGGACACCGCCAAAGTCTCGGTCATTGTTGTCACCATTGGGGAAAAGCCACACAGATACCAATCAAGAAGAGTCATTACGTAAATACCACCCTATGCAGAAAAAATGGTAACAAGAATAAACTTTTTATCAAATTTGTTGAGGGATACAAATCAAATGGGCCTTGTATCAAAGCATTGTTGTTTGGTGTGAGCAGTTGTGATGGCATTTTGTCTGTATTCTTCTTAAAAAAAGAGTCTGCACACAAGCTAAACACAGTTCAGCCAAAACAGAACCCAATGTCACTAAAAATTGTGAGGTCTTCAGATGTGTTAACTGATAGACAAATGAGTCAGTGGTTGCTAAAATAACTTGAACAGGCCAAGTTTTTCTTACTTCAGTAACAAGAGGTAAACCAAGGACAAACATCGCACAGCACGTTCCTAGGGTTATCAACCATTTCCAACGTCTTGTCTGGGGCCATACTGCCGCTAACTCATCAGTTAGTGCCGTGATTAAAGTCTCCAAGCAAACAAACTGAAAAGGGAGCATATTGTCATCAACATTGATTTATTGACTTTGTTATAACATATTATTTTAGCTTTCGGAAGGAAAAATAAACTTTGGAAAATACTAGGCCTATCATTCATTTTTCAAATTAATACTGCCAAGGCCATTGACTGGTGAATTTCAGAGAGATGGACTTACTGGATAAAGTTAAGGTCTATTCTTTTATATTTACCTGACTGTCAAGTCCGAGGATAATGAGCATAAAGAAAAATAGGAAAGACCACAGCTGGGGGAGCCACATGCGACTCACTGCCTCAGGAAACACAGTAAATGCCAAGCCGTAACCTTCAAATATATAAACAAAACAGTAATGGCACCGCTGGAGGTATTATCTAGAGGGAATTACCCCCCCCCCCCCATTTTAGAGGTAATAGGGGCCTGTTGTTTAAATTATGTTGTTTCAAAAGTGCCAGTCGCTACAAAAGCTTAAAGTGGTCATCAGTATGTCCACGTTTCCAAGCTACATTTTCATAGAAAGGCTTGAATTATAGATAATTAATGTTTTCCTGAGTTTTCGTACCACAAAAAACATTTCTCTCTGATTTGCTGTATCTGGTTTCCATTACATGTGGTTTGGATTGTTGAAAAGAGATACAGCAAATCAGACGGACATCTCATTCTGAAAGACATCATAACTATCTACATGTTATGTCTTTGTCCGATAGTTTAGCTCAGAAACATGGAAACAGGGATAATCACTTTAAGCTTCCAGAAGTTATACATTTCCCAGATATGCACACCAGTGCATCAGGAAAATACTTACCAGCATCAACTACCTTTTCAACAGTCGTGTTTGAATCATGTGCCATGAAACCAACAATTGAGAACATAACAAAACCAGAGAATATACTGGTAAAGGCACATGAGATGCAGAACATGAAGGCATCCCTGAATAATATATAAAGAGAAAATTATTCAATCAAAAATTCTTGCATTTTTCTTTGGAACCATGGACAATACTAAAACATTTTGGGGTAGCATGAGCAACTTAATCACTGCAAATGTAGGGGTAAGGGGGTAAATTCTTTTCTTTTTGTGAAAATGCAGATCGATATTTGGTAATACAAGTTCAATGTTGTTTTTTTATAGACTTACCTGTAACAGTTGTTGTTGAATTTATTATAGCTTGCCAGTGTGTGCATACCTCCCCATCCTGGGCTGAAGGAGAGAAACACCTGATTGGCTGCTGCCTTCCACACCTGAAAGGAATAATAGCAGTTCAAAATGTTGGTATATTCAAGGGTGTGTTTTTGCAGCCGTAAGGCGTAACCAATAACTGTTTCGGTCATTGTCTAGAAATTAACCAATAGCCAAGTCAACCGAAACACTTATTGGTTACGACCCGAAAAACGCACCACAGACTAAAGCTTTGAGACACAGAGTCAACACAATATACAATGAACAAAATACTTCTATGCTAAGCAATGTGAGCTTTGTAAAACTTTGAAGTCCTTGAGATGCTATCATAAATATGGTTCTTGTACTTGATTTGTTCCTCTTACCTTTGCTCTACCAAGAGATTTAAAGTCCGGTTTGATGAAGAACATAATTCCTTGAAGAGACCCTTCCAGTGTCACCCCGCGAATTAAGAGAACGATGAGCAAAACATAAGGAAAGGTGGCTGTAAAGTAGACCGCCTGTTTGGAGAAAAACCTTTAAATTATTTCAGGTCACATCTGTGTCAAACAATACCAAAATATCTCTTGATCCCAAAACACAGCCTCGCAGATGTGTCTGTGGGAGGGTCGGTGAGCATCCGACACATAAGCTGTCGTGTCAAGACCTTTTCATTGATGTCATTCTGACGGAGTTGTCAAAGGAACCTTTCAGGAAGGAATTTTTTTGTCGTTTAACATTGGTGCCTTACTTACTTTACCAGACGATTTTACTCCTTTAGAGATGCATATGTAGACAATGACCCAAGCAGCTAAAAAGGCCAAGAATAGTTGCCAACGAATAGAACCGATGGAATGCAAACCATCAGATATTTGTAACACATGGAACCTGTATAATATCAATTCATAAAGGTTGGCTTACCAGGACATACAGAGGCGGTATTTTGGTTTAAGTATTTGACAGTGATTCTTAAATAACCTTAAAATGATAATCATTCAATACACAAAGAAACTTATTATTTATTATTAAGATGCATGATGTTTTTTTCCATGGTACTAACCATCATGCAATTTGGGGTGGGTTTTTTATGTGACTTATGCACACATTTCTGAAATTATTAAAAGGGGCACCTTTTGACATGTTTATATCATGAAGACGTTTAAATCCCATCCTTAGTTGACTTGTATACATTAATTAAGTGTCTTAATTGCACAAGTAATCAAACAAAGTAATGTTTTACTTCCAATATTCTTCTGTGGCTCGTACACGCTTTCCTGTATAATTTCCTGCAGATGTGAAGTTAACCGCAGTAGATAGTGATGGCGATGTAAATGTTTCATTCGTTGGGTATAAAGAGCTATTCAAAGTGTCAAAATAGTCTTTTTGAAAGTGTCCAAAAGACTCCCTCTCATAGCAGTTGTCCGTGTTCCACTCGTGGTCACACCCAACCCAGGGTTGAGGATTGAAGAAGGATGCAACCATGTAATAAATGCAATATGCAAGAACAAGGTTGTAGTAAAGACAAAAGCATGCTGACAAAAAAGCCATGGCAAATCCGGCTCCTGCATAAAACCATAAGTGTACTTGAACAGTAAAAAATCAAATAAAATGGGATGACAGAAATTGGAAATGGAGTTAATTGTAAGTGGTTACATGGTGCATGTTAAATATTTGTTTGGGGGCAAGGTTTCTGAGCAGGGGTACCCCCCCCCCCCCCCCCCGGTTATGTCACTACTAACAACTCACAAATCGGTTTATAGACAGTTAAAGAGGATTAAACTTAAAGCAAGTAATCATTATAGTGTTACTAGAGAGACTGAAATACCTCTGAATAGTTTGCTGTAGTTCCAAACACTGATGCACCCAAGACTGGAAAACTGACCAAGACATAGTTCCAGGAATATGATCGGTAATGCCACCAGTCCAATCATGATGAAATAAGGAATCAGAAATGCACCTTGTAAAACAATTGAAACAGCATTAAGTGATTGTAAAAAGGCTGAGATTACTGTCAACTGTATAGTTGGCCAGAAAACCACAATAGCTATGAACTCTTCAGGTATCTTACACTCCTTTTCACCCAGAACTTTTCTCCTTGATGATGCCTAGCTTTATGTGATAAAGAACTTAACAAATCAACAAATAGAAAGTCTAACATGCCTGTTTGTACAATCAGTTGAAATAAAAACTCTTACAAAAAAAACAAAAAAAACATCAAGATTATACTTTTGAACATCTCACCTCCACCGTTTTCGTAGCACAAGTATGGAAATCTCCAAACATTGCCAAGCCCAATGGAATAACCCATTACAGACAGGATGAACTCCATGTGTCCTCCCCATGTTTCCCTCTTGGGAATCACTTCATCAGCTGAGCTTGCATCCTGCCTGCTTAAATCCTTGTTGTTTAGAGGAATGGCTGGGGTCGACTCCGTGACATTGTTGTGGTTAGAGTGAAGGTGTTTGCCCTCTTCTTGTGTTGTAGGCAATGAAGAGTACATCTTGAATAGGAGATTATAGTATTCTGGACCTAAAAGTTAACCTTGATAGTTTGCCCCGTGGGCCATAAAAATGAACATAAGAAAAGTTTGAATACCCAACTATTCTGTGTTGCTCCCTGTTGGTTCAAAAAGCTTGTGCAGCTCTAACTACCTACCTACAGCAACAAAGTATACCCCCGTAACTTCATAATTGGTAACTCTTCAAACAGAAATGGTAAAAAATTCCATTTGATGTCCATTTGTAGCCACTATGGAACCTGAAATTTATCTTCCATTCATCAAGAATAAAGGAACTGGATTAAAAGGTGACCTTTATCCTGCTTTTCCCTACTTGATATATGGACACGCTGTTATAAACAAACTACATTGTCCTCTATTAAAGTCTATTACTTTGTCCCCTTGCTTAAAGTAACTCGCAGTGTAAGTTAACACAAACTATTTGATAATTGTTGAAGGCAGGCAACTATAACAATTGTCAATTCTGGATTAGATCAATAGTAATCAACTTTAGTGAATGTTGCCAAACAATATTCAAGCCGGCCCAGCATATCGAACGAAATAAGTTTAAAGCATTATTTTTACTAATATTTACCTTAAGTATAAATAAAACCATGACATCAAATTTAATATAGTGGGCTTTAGTTGTCTTCACAAGACTGTTTCGGGAAACAAGAATTTTGGTTAATGTTTTTCTATTCACTGAATCTTTAACTGTTATCACTGTTTATTTACTGATTATCTGGGCATACAGCATTAGGGCCAAACCATGCCATAGTCCCCAATTTGCAATGTTAATTTAAGTAAAGGGTCATGTTTAGTTCAGAAAGATTTTTTAACGTACTTGAAAGTTATGAAACCACGCACATTCCAACTGCATTGCTTCCAACTTTACTTTTTCAATTGGCCAATAAGCAAAGGCATAGATGATGTCATCGAAAGGAGGGATGGAGAGGGGGCCTATGATGATGATGACATTGTTGAAAAAAAACAGTAAAAGAGTTTAAGCAACAATGATTTACAAGTTTCTGAAGAAGTCTATGTCACAACAAAACCATGTAGATAAACTTACGAATAGACCTTTAAAGGTGTATAAAAATGCCTAAAATGCCATTCAGTCCGACACCTTTTTAGTTTTGTTCACACACAATATTTTATTTCAATAACAAAAGATCTGCACATAATACAACACAATGTACCCTATTTTGACTTACGCATAATAAAAACTGGTCTGAAAAGGCGACCACTTTTCTACATCCATCAATCAATAGGAGACTTTTGAAACAATAGCTGGTATCCCACTCACTGGGCCTTTTCCATTGTTCTCAACAACAAGAACAATGAAAAAGGCTTGTTCAGTGGGGTGCTCGCTTTTGTCTCAAAAGTCTCCCATTAATTGGCATGTTACTCTTAAATGTGCTATTAAACTTCAAAAACTATGGAAATATATCTTTATACTGTAAAAAAATTCATACATAGGAGGTAAAAGTATGAATGTGTAAGTATATTAACGTGATGACTATCTGTATACAAAAACAGCAGATGGAATGAGGGTGTGATTACTATACTTTTTTCCAAGAATAAGTGAAACTTAGCCCCCCACCACAACCCAACCCCAAAGTACAGCTAGTCAATTGTGTTGATTACTCTTTTTATAGTGATAAATTGTCTATCACTGGAAAGTGGACTCATTCCCTTTAAAATTTCATAACTTAAGACAAAATAAAAAGTGGAACAAGTTTCAGACAAAAGGTATATTTAACATGTATCACAATTATAGATGGTCAGAAATAGGTTTTTTGATCAGCTTACACTTTAAAAAGATAGGTCATAATGGACCTAAAAATTTAAAGCTAATTGTATAACAACTATTCAGACACATGTAACCATACCATATTCTGCTATCATGCTTAATTCACTTACAAATTAAACATCCATAGCTATGTAAATTATTTACACATAAATAATAGACAACCAAGACTAACAAAATGAGTTGGGTTATATTATTTCTGGAATAACTGAATAAAGTACTGTCCATTAATTACATGTACGTAAAATTATCTACAGCACCATATCATCATATATAACTACAAAAAAATAATAGAAAGTGACAACTACAACATAAAACTATATCTAACTTGGGTATAAAATATTGCAACAAATATAAAGTACCGGTTCACTTTAGGAAAACAGCAAAACTGCTACTTAAAGGGGGAAATTACATACTCTTTATAGAAATACAAACATGTCAATTTGTCAGCAAATTTAAACAGGTTTAAGACAATACTTGTACAAATTTCCTGCTTCAGCTTGTCTAATAAAACAAAACAATTATTGCAAAAACAGCCAGATAATAAAATGGTTTATAAAAGTTAACAAAGATTGATATGAAACTACACATTCATACTCGGCTCATTATGTTGGATGGTTGATACTAAAGAACTAGTCACTCAAAATGCATTGAAACATTTTCATTTCTCCTGTAAGCATGTTGTTATGTAATCAATTATGTGTATTAAGGTGGACATGTATTTTGCATTTATCATGGGGGAATGTTTGATATTGATCAGTTATTAAACCTCTGTAAAATGAATACAAACAACGCTATAATGACATTCACTTTGACCCTTAAGTTCAGAATAGTGTTGGCAGTTCTGACAATCTTTATGGAAAATAGTTTGTTTCATTCAAGAGTTGGGCTCTTGAACAAACCATTATTCAGTCTTACATTATGGCCTTTTATAAAAGCATTCAAACTTCAAACTGATCAAACAATAAGCACTCAAATCATTTTGCTATAGAGTGGTTTAAAGGAAAGTTTATAAGATGATGTTTTCTCCCTAAATAGACAGTCCTTTTCAACCAAACTGATATCATTTCTTGTGATAGACCATAATATATTATGCCTAAAGAACGTGCCTGTCTAGAAAACGACTTGTAACAGATTCAGCTTGTTTCATAATAGCATTAAACAAGACCAAAAATAGCGATAGTTCCTGTAATTATAAAAAAATCAACCACTCCTGATGTAATCATACTACAAGTCTTTAGGGACACCAAAGTACAATAGATAATTTATGCAAAGCATGAGGTGATTGTCATGCAAGATTAGCATCAGGTAAACAAGTCGTTTATTACTGTCTTTCAAAAACATCATTTATAAGAACCAGTTCCTGCGCTATGCAATTTATGAAAAGCATGAGGTCATGCAAGATTAGCATCAGATAAACAAGTCATTTATTACTGTCTCTCAAAAATATCATATAAGAACCAGTTCCTGCGCTATGCAATCAGGCTTTACTCTTCCCTTTTTGGGTTGTTCAATCATTTGAAAACAGGTAGAAACAACAAAATGTACAGTTTGTTGCTTCTCCCAGGAGAAAGTGATTTCAAGTCATTATAGACTCAGAATGATATCCATGTGACTATAACGCACCGATGTTAAACTCAATAAACACAGTATACCTTCTTCAATCAGTAGACCAAACCCATTGGGTCATAAATTGCATTTAGATTGCATTTTGTTAAACTTATAAATAATCCAGTACAGCCCAGCAAACATGTTTGACACAAATCGACAACTGTGCTCTGCAAGCTGCCCAGCACACAAATAACATGGGGTTTAAAAATGATACATAAATCATTGTTTTGCAATACAATGCCTTCAACAAACATTCTTCAAAATTACCAGCCAAAACTAGTAAAAACTTGAACAGAGCATCACAAAAGTCCATTAAAAACAAATTTGAACACTGAGTTACATTTGCGCTGAATTAATGATACAGACAGCAGACACACACACTCATTTTGTTATTTTTAATTAAACAGCAGTTGTTGATGTTATTTCTTCGGGTGATCCAACATTTTTCTATCCTTAAAATATAAACTTTGAAACGCAAACATAATAAAAGAAATATGAATCTGAATGGTAACATTACATGGAATGTTAGAATGACAACAATAATGAACAGCACCTTAATAAAATATCAGTTTAATAACAACTGATAGAATGTATTGCCCAAAATATCCCTCACACTACAGAGGGGAAAAAGTCACATTTTGAAAACCCTACCAATATTTTAAGTATACAAAATACAAAATATTTGCATAAACACTGCAAAACAAAACTCCAATTTAGTTTGCGCATTTACAGTACATCATTACAAAAGATAACATAATCGCTTGTAACCATTG
Organism: Pycnopodia helianthoides; assembly: GCA_032158295.1. Classification (NCBI taxonomy): domain Eukaryota; kingdom Metazoa; phylum Echinodermata; class Asteroidea; order Forcipulatida; family Asteriidae; genus Pycnopodia; species Pycnopodia helianthoides. The sequence goes on from CM063248.1 coordinate 21,279,458, forward strand.
CCTGAAAATATATTCACTTTACAAACCATATAGACCCTGTTTAAAATGGAATCCTCTGTCAATATTTCAAATAAGGAAATAATACTGGAGTTGAATCAAATTCAGCAAAACATAATGAAATTGTGAACAGCAATTGTGGCGTTTGTATTCAGAATTCCCAACCCTTTTATCTAAAAGCACTCAATGCAATGCCAATCTTGAAGAATTATGACCATAGCCACTACCGAAGCCAGTAATTCAGATAACTCTTAACATCACTTTTTGCTCATATGGTCCAAACTTGTACCTTTTCAGCAATGACACACCAGTTTGCATGGTCATAGTAGTTACGTAGAATATGAAGACTATCAACATGTTGTTCAATAAGTTCAGCTAATTCCCCTTCACGAAATACATGGTAGTAACGTAGATAGAGTGAGGGATCATTCTTTTGGCATGGAATAATAGGTTTAGGGGGAGTTTTAAGGACATTTTTATCCTGTTCAGGTGAAATGCCATTTTGAGTTGGAGTACATGTATCTTTGGTTGAAGTAAGCTCATCATCTTGTCGGTTGCAATTAAGCCTGGTATCTTGCAATGATTTTAATTCTGGTTGTTGTTTAGTAAAATTTGATTTTACAGTGTTTGTTTCTTGGTCACTTGTTACTTGCTCTAATGTACAAGTTGAAACACTGCCATTGCATTGAGAAGAATTTTGAGTTGATGTGGGAACTACAATAGATGCTGTGTCATTGCAATTAGCATCCCCCTCACACGAAACTGACCTCTGCCCATCCCCATTTGTAATATGTACAAATGAATCCTGGGTACAATCGGAATCACTTAGTGTTCTGTTATGTTTCTTGGACGGATTATCAGGAAAGGTACAAGTTGGGTTATTTTCAGTTTGTTCAACAGACTTGATATGAAAACTTTGGTCCGAGTTTTTTATCTCAACAGGGTAGGCAGTGAGGCTATCATCGGAGGAGGAGACAGATTCCACTGAAGAATCTCTCTCTTTGCTGACACCCATGTGTGGCAAATGTCGCAGAGGGCGGGATTTATGGTAAGCCTCCCCCTGGGCTGTCACACAGTTTATCCCAATGATGGGCTGAATGGTTTGGAGTGGCTTGATCTGAATTAAGGTACTTGAGTTGTAGATCTTAGCATCACATACAGAAGACTGGGTCTGCTGAATACCTTCTAGTTTACCTTCTTTGTCTGATGAGTAGCCATTCTGCGCTGAAGTTATGCCATTATTTACAGAAGCTGGTGTATCTACAGTTAATTTCTGAAAAATATCATCTATTGCACAATTACTTGAATTTCCCTGAGAGTAGCAATTTGGAACACTTTTATGACCGTTACAGTTTAAGTAAACCTCTTTATCTACAAGTCCATTGATTTCTGGATCACAAAATATAACACTTTTCCCAAAGGTGGACATCTCAAGTCCCTTACTTTTGACTTCTTCTTTTGGAGACTGTTTCTCTATTTCAAGGCTACTTTGCCTAGATATTGCACGCAGTATCTGAGTTGCAGTTGATGTCAAACTTTCAAGCAAGGAAGAAGATTCTTCCACTGTTTCCCTGTGTTCCTTTCCTTCAATAGACGACATTCTTGGAGGGGTCCCATTTGCTTTCTTTGGGCCAGTTTGTTTCGACAACGAGTGGTGGGATTTGATATTGGTGATATCATTGGCAAACAGTTCTTTGCAAGTGATGTGATCCTCCTCAGTACTGATGTTGAGGAAGACCTCATCAACAGAGTCAGACCGTGTTGGAAGGAGCAACCTCTTAAAGTGACTCTTCTCTGCATAGGTGATTGCGTCAAAACCCTGATCAGAATTTGTTCTTAGGAGGGGATTTCTGGTATGTTTGGTGCCTGGCTTGCTCAATCCATTAACAATTTCGGTTGAACTCTGGCTAGGTATAAATGGCTGTCTTCTGAGACTAGAATGAGAGATACTACAAGTGTTACCCGCCGCAGTGGGAAAGCTCTGCATCTTCAACTTGTGCAATGGCTTTTTTCCAACATTATACTCCACAGAAGAGCCATTGCTGGTAGAAACACTTGGAAGAAATTTTCTTGACCGTTCTGAAAAGACAAGGACTCAGTTCAAAATTTATAAAATAACTACAAGTTTGGCAACAACCTAAGTGTTTGTTGGTGTCTGAAATTTGTGATTAAGTTATTGTGTAGCTTCAAATTTCAAGTCCAATTTTATGGATTTGTACATGCTTAATGAATGTAAAACTCAACAAACTGCACACTTTCAGGCAACTGATTAAAAGAAGAATGATTTCAATTTCAGGGAAAGATTCAAATGAATCTCAAGTGGTACATTAACTGTACCATCCAACAGTAAGTTTGATGGGTTTTAGTTGAGTTAGTGAATACATAACTCCAAGTCTAGCCATTCACCACATAGGTTTTTGTCCAGAGATCTCAATGTAATTGGTTTTACATGTAGCTAAACCAAGAACAGATTTTGCCATGAGAAACATTTTGAATAAGTAGACAACAAATCTGAACCTGGTACTTTATTTGACCACCATGGCAATAAACGTAACACTTGTATTTATATATATTTTTTTACTTGCCTTTGTTTTTGAGATTCCTTGGTTGCAAATGCCATGGGACCAGAACATCTTGAGCATGAAACTATGGGAAGGAAGAAACCTTTCAAATTAGATTAATGCACAAAGTTATGCTAAGGATCACAGAATGCTTTACAGAGTGTTTACCCATGTATATTACGTATTTACATTTTAAAAGTGCGTGTCCAGCTCCCAGGCAGGAAACCAGAGCGTTTATGCACACTCACAAGAGGCACAAAGTACACAGGCACTCAAAATAAATGACTGATGTGTGAATGTGAAAACAGGACAAGATGAAACTTGACAATCATTATAGACATCACTGTAGACATGAAGGAATTCAAGTAAACATGAGAGATTTGAAAAGAAGTAACCAAAGCAAACTCCCATTAATCATATCACCTCTTGGTTTACAAAAGAGAAATATTGACACGTTAGGCTGGTAAAGTAAAAGCAATCTGGCTTTATTTGTTTGTTTTTGCAAGTAAAGTGCTTGTTTATGTCTTTATAAACAAGGTAATCCATCTCTCCTCCACCATCCTGCAATTTGTTAGCAGATTCTCCACAGCCCAACAAACTATATGTATATGGATGGTAAAGTACACTGACCTTTCTTAGTTTCTGTTCCATTGCCCAAACGTAGATCATGATCTGTCCACCAGGGCGACATATCCTTGCAAGTTCATTCAATGCTTGAGCTCGTCGTTCTGTAGTCGCAAAGTGATGGATGACAGCGATAGAGATAACTGCATCAAAGCTGTTGTCTCGGTAAGGAAGACGGATGTTGTCACATACCATGGCCTCATGGTCAGCACGATGGGCAATGTTGACCAGGGTTGAACAACAATCAGATCCAATCTTGTAAATCTGTTTATTAATTCCAAGGTATTTCCCATTGCCACAGCCTGAAGAAGAAGAAAAAATACTTGACTTTTAACAAAAGAAAGTAAAACCACAAGAAAACTGACTTGGTAAATTTTAAATAATTTGGGGTTGAACAAAGAAAAATTTACTAGAGCGGGATTTGAACCAACAACTTCCGGATCAACGTGCCGGTGCTCAACCAACTGAGCTATCTAGCCTTAAGTTGGTGGTCTTCCTACATTATTTTGTCAATATCTTTGTTTATGGGTGCCAGTCAGAAGCCATACAAGTAAAACCTGTAACTGCTGTGTGGCCAAGGATCAAACCCAAGTTTACGATACAACCTGGGAGGCAGCAGCCAGGGGATCACCTAAAGGGGTTGCAAATAGAGATTTTGTCTCAATGAGGCAAAATGTTTAGTGGTCTTTATCTATCATTGTCAAACTCAATCAAGATTTTGGTCAGCTGGGTCATTAACCACCTTTACAAAATTTTTCTTGACTGACCTTTAGCGGATTGTTTATTACTATCGGCACAACTTCAAAGCGCCCTCAAATTTCTGCTGCCGTGCTATGCTTCATTTCACCCATACAAAGAGGGTCACCAGTTTCAGGAAAACATGCCTTGTAAAATCTCTTTTCCGGGGTAATTGTGTAGCCCCCGATTCCGGACCTTTGTCCTGTTGTCTGGTTGTTGTGTCATACAAGAATGGACAGGCTACCTTCATTGTTTATAATTGTATAATTGTACAATGGGTGGTAAGTCCGAGCGTTCCAAGATTCCAGCATACCATGGCAGATTTTCAGACCGTGGCTCACGGCCAAGGTTCTGCGAATCACGATGAGTGTCTACTCAATTTTCTCAAGAACCTTTGAAAACCTTTGTTTTTTTTCTTCGTCAAGTCAGGGTTTCATTGTGGCAACGATATTTTCAAAGGATAATGATTACTCAAGAAGCTCAAAAAAGTTCTAAAAAATAATACAGTGGATTGTTTTTTCAAGAATACCAAACCAGAGAGGTTAAACAGACGTCAAGAGACAAAAACAACACCAATAGTTTGTTACTATTTGTGTCGCTCTAATTGCAAAATCAAACACTTCCTGCCAAAACTAAAAACTTGAAAACTGAGTTTATTGGCTCATCAAATAGATGAAAATGAAAGCTCTAAAATTACTCCTGATTTGGGCCCATAAGAAAAATAATTTTTAACATCATGAACGTGTAAGACATCAAATCACACTGACATCATGGCTGATGTTTTGGTTGTCTTCACTTTTAATGCCAATTCACTATTTCTGAGAACTGCCCGATTTTGGTGTGGGGTGTCACATAACATGTTGTTTTTTCATCCAATTTAGATTGTCTTTTACTTCCTGCAAGTATCTTGTCTGGATCTATTCTCAGTAGTCTTACATAGCTTGCCATTTAAGATAAGATACAATCATGTAGAACATAATAAATCCTGTTCCACAAGAGTGTTATCTGCCTTTCATCTGATCTCCCCGGTCATCCCGAAGAAGGTTTTTTTTCCTGTAAAAAGTGTTCAAGTGGTTTAATATCAACAAGACAACACAATCAAGGAAACTAATCCTTTAAGGTCAGACATGTGCGTGTAAGCATGTGTATTAATGTTCATTCAAAACAGAATTTTGAGGAGGAGCCAATGAATTTTCGTTCTTCGTTCGTGACAAGTTTGATGGACATGGAAGCAAACCCCATAATTATTTGCCGAATGCAAACAAAGTTATTATGTCAAATTTAGCTATGAATATATGCACAGCATATCTTAGCAAATATGCATTTCACCTCACATGCTCACTGCCAACCCCCCTCCCCCCCCCCCGTCACTTTCCTAGACATGTATGTCCCCAAGGTGATTTCTGTTTTCATCAGAAGATCTTACAATGAAGAGAATCTGCTTCACTAATCCACCTCTAGCTCTTAGAGAGAAAGAGAGAGATGATGATGACTTGATGATCAAGCAGGTCTATGCATGTTCCTTCAGACGGCAAATTACTCCTTTGGTAAGTGCATTATTGCACACACGAGCAAATATCTACATGTACTTTCAGGGACTGTGTTGAGATGAGTGAAGATTGTAAACTGCCGCTGTTGTGAATCACCAGTGACCTTTTCTTTAAATCGATACTTTTTCTGCTAGATTGCTTGAGATGAGATTGAGCAAATTTAACGTCATTAGTATGTACTTTCCTGGTTTGCTGATTCGGGAATCGTATTTTATCAATACATTTCAAATAACCTCTTCATTATGATGGTTGGTTCTTTTTTCCCCCAAACTTTACCGATGGTTTCTTTTTAACCGATAGGTGTTTGTATTGTTTTTCTCAAGTATTTGAGCATCTTTTTTTATAACACAGTGAGATATTATTACTCAAATGTAAAACACAAGACTTGTCCTGTTGTGAGTTTACTTTACCGCTACTGAAATCACTAGCTCCGGGCATGTAGTGTTAATTTTGAGCCCTGTAATACATTATAATTGACATCATCAATGATAAACATCACCTGTGGTTTATTTTTTTCCCATATTGAAAAAAATTGTGTTTTTTAAAGTTATTTTGAGTCCGGTATTTAAAGGCAGTGGATACAATTGGTACATGTAATTACTCAAGAAATACATTACCATAAACCTTACTTGGTAAGGATCACCTGAGAGCTCGCTGAAAGTATAAAACATTGTGAGAAACGACTCCCTCTGAAGTAATGTAGTTTTTTAGAGAGAGGTAATTTCTCAATAAAATATTTGAATCAGAGATCTCAGGCCTTTGCAAGCACACAAATCTATGCAAGAAGGATAGGTTTTTTTCTTACATTATTTCCTGCAACTTTGACCAACTGAGCCCAAATTTTCACAGGTTTGTTATTTTATGCATGGGATACATCGAGTGAGGATACTAGTCTTTGACACTTTAACCAAAAGTATATCCTGCCTTTAAACACGAAAAAAGCAAACAACTGAAATTTGTATGTTTAAATCTATAATGTCTGGCACAAGTGGACTATCTGTGCAAGAAATGACCTTACTAGTATTAAGTAGTAGACATGAATTAGCAAAGATCTCTTCAATCAGCATCAGTAAATGGAGCAAGTACAACACTTAAGGAGTATCAATGAAAATATAATGTTCCCTACAATTTACATGTGTGCCATTTACATTATGCTGTAACCCATGTCAAACATGTGCAACTCAGCCCTGTCAAGAGGTCATCTCTCCACAAAAATGGAGTGACAAATTTATCCGACGGAAATGAATTATAAGTTAATGAGAGGAAGGATAGAAGCTAACGAAAATCAGACGTAACCAGCTAGATTGAGTTCCAGTTGCTATGACGAGACTTCATTATCCAATCTAAGACGACTTACGCGTAGCAGTGGAGACCCTAATGACAATACTGGTCTTGAAATTATGGCGCAGGTCAATTTGTTGTTTCTGTGCTCTCTCTATTAAGTACAAGAATTGATTATGGTTGAAGCATTTTAAGGGTGGCTGTGTTCGGAGTGTGTACCGGTACTCATCTACCATAAGATTTAATTAGATTGTGGCTGCTAGTGAATGTTTTCCAAGAAAGACCTTGCATGATACATGGCATCATCTTCCAACTCTAATTAAAAATGTGTGCCTTGCTTATTTAGATTTACAATGTATGTAGTTGTTCGATTTTTGTCGGGGAAAACTGCACCACACACATAAGTGATGCCGTGTCATTTATTTTGAGAATTGAATTTAATAAATTGAATTTATAGGAATCATTTATGACTTTACAAGAAATCAGCCAAATCAAAAGCTCAATTGACTGATGCATCATAAACTTCAATGTTTTTGTATGCATCAAGAACAATGGGTTTTTTTTAAATAGAGGATAAATGTTTTGCTAGAGAAATATACATGAAAATGGAAGCAACACCCAAATGATGAACACAGACACTCTCTGTAAATCCCACTGGACTACAGCAGCAATCAAATGCAACAACAGTAGAGTGTATCACTTACATGTGGATATTGTAGACGCAGCGGAAATGTGACAAAGTAGCTTCCCATAGCAAGTCATTTTCTTAGAAATGCAAGACAATGCTTTTTAAGCTAGATTTATATTGAAGAAGAAAACACTTTCAACTGAAGAAGGGATCATTTGACTAACATGACCTAATGCTGAGATGGACAGAGTGGAGAATTTTGTCACGAGGATGCTTTTTAATTCACTTGAAAATGAATTTACGAGAAATGGTGATAGAATTGCTGAATTTGAATCTTGAAAAAAATATTTCATAAAAATATAAATCTCAAGTGATATTAAATAGAAGGAGCACTTAAGTTATAATTTGTGTTTTGAATTAAATCAATATTATTCAGGGTCATCCAATGTCGATATCCACTTTGCTGCTAAAAATTCTTTTCAGATATGAAATTATGGAAGCGAGCGCTAATGAACACTAAGTGGAATATTGAGCTTGTGTGGATTGAGTAATGGAATAATCACATGATTTGTGTATTGCATCAAGGTGAATATGAACAAGAACTATCCAAAATGTTGTAAACCATTATGATGTACATAATGTTATATTTAAAAACTGTGCAATATGCATCAACATCTATCAACATTCTTATTGGACCAATGCATCATCTGGATTAAATGCACAAACGATTTAAGGTGCAAGACAACTTTATTTCAGCATTTTTGGACTGTGTGAAACAAAAATTCTGAAGAGATTTCTTTTAATTCAACAATCAAATTAAGTTCAGAATCAGGATTCTGTCAAACTCAGAGCCCTGGAAAACCTTCAAAGACACAAAGTCATGTAGCCTAAATGTTGCATCATGTATAAATCTTGGTGAAGATCTTTCAGATACAAGCGTCACTCTAGTGATTCTCCCATCCAATTCTTTTGAAAACACTTAATACAAATATAATAAATCAAGGGTAAATAACTCTGTGCCAACCCATCCATTATCTCTGTCTATAGATCAGGTCCAATGCACACTCTCTGTTTGTCACAAAAACATATTTAAGATGGTACCTGTATCACACCGAAAGTAAATGTTTAGCAATGTACAAAAGCATAATTTGTTGATGTGTACTCAAATAATTGATTTACTTTGAAACTGACACCTGTGAGTACTCACATAATGAGTGTAATATTGATGACTCTGACCGATTTTCAGTTGCTTGATATTACACATTGTATCCAAACTTATGTCAAATCCAATCGAAGTGCACTTCTTGTGTCATGAGAAGAACTCAACTAAAAATATGACAATCTTCTTGTTAAAGTTACATTGTATAATGATTTCTCACAAATTATTCGGTTGTAAAAGCCATTATCTGAGAATTTTCAATAAAAATAACAAATTATGTGCACAATTGACATTTTTTAGATATAAAAACATTCTGATGAGTGAGCTGTTGTTATTTGTCATTTTTTGACGAGGGAAAACCTGGAATGGGTAGGGGGCAGCCTTGGCTTCTTGCTCTACATTATTTTTGTTTTCACCTACCCACATCTGCTACAATGCTTCCTGGCTCTAAGCCCAATAAGAACTCCTTCACTCTGGGCCATGCTTTGTAGCGTGCATCACTGAAGTGAGGAGCAATCCGTTCATACACATCGTGGACATGTTGTTTCTCTAATGCGATAGATTGGCTCTTGCGATCCATGGGGTACCTTGGGCAAGTCAGCCCATACCTCAACAACTCTTAATGTTCACTCATCCAACCACTGACGGTACCCTGTAGACATCAATGATGAAAAGTTGTTACCTGCACATTTAAATATGATACAATTAAGTCAGAAAGTATTTGACCAGCAGTTTTTGGCGAGCAATTTGCAATCAATACCCAATAATGTTGCCAAAGAAGTTGTCAAGTATTTTAATGGTACACACTGACAAGTATATGCATGAAAAAAATCCAGTCGACTGGGACTTTACAATTATTGCCTCTTATGTGTATCATAGGTCAGTTGCCTTTCTTACTCTGAAATGATTCTTTGAACAATTTAAATTAAACATAAATCCCTTCATGGGAGTACTCTCTGATGAGATGAAATTGCTTCGATAGAAGCAGTACTCACCCCAGTTAGTGGAGAGTATTAAATTACAAAAAGAAAAAAGAAAAAATGTCACTTACATCAAGCTTTTGTAATCAATAATTACAAACAATGACAGAGAATCTTGCAAACAGCTCATTTAATAAATGCATGTAATAGAAATGTTCCAGTTTCTTTAGTTTCTGACTCAAAAGACTGTAACAAACACTTCCTTTTTGTCAACATCTGAGCGGGGCTTGAATTTTTTGGGGGGGGATCCACATGACTGCAGGGTTTGTAGTCTCAAAATGTCTTACGGCCCAGAAATTTTCCTAACAAGACCAGAATCAAAATAAGAAGAAGAAAAATCTGACACTGTTGAACATGCATTTAACATGTTTAACTGTTTGTTTTATTATTTGACTTTGTTTTTTGAATAAGCACTAAGGTATGTAATGTTTTATCTCATTTGCTTTCATTAATTAAGTACCTCGGTAAACTCAACAGAATTAAAAGGGATTTTTTTTGAAATATCAGACTTCAAAGTCGACATTTATGATTTAAGCACAACTTGTTTCTAATCAAGGTACTGTTATTCAGTTAAAAAACACAAGACTGCCAGACTTGCCCAGTCATGAGTTTACTGGTCCAACACTAAATAACTGGCCTCAAGAGTTTACTGGTCCAACACTAAAATAACTGGCCTCTGGTAGCGCTAGCCTTGGGCCTGCAGTCCAGTACTCCAGTGTTAATTTCCAGCCCTGATCTGGTGACAGAATTACAATGATAAACATGAAAGGACTGACATTGTATATACTACACTGAATGGGTCACTCTGATACCAAGTGTTTCAACCTGATATAAATGAAATAATCTACATACTAAATACATTAAGTTAGTCCATTGAACTCCATCATTTACATGATTTAGACATTGGCATCCCGGTTCAAGCTTGAAGTTGCAGATAGTGTAGCACAGAGATCCTCTGTCTGCAGGCTGTTGTTGTCTAGGCAGATGTTCCTTTGTCGCCACATACAGCTGTTACAGTACACGTCGTCATTGCCGCATTGCGCCTCTGATTTACAAATCAAATATTATCTACTGCTGTGATAGACTGAGCTAGTCAAATGTATATAATACCATAGAGAAAGGACCCAAGTACAAAACTTAATCAATAATACAAGTATACATTTAAAGCATGAACAATGTGTCGATTTTATTTTGGATATTTTGCAACTGTACTAGAATGTAATCAACAAACTGTCATCATTCCATGTTTTTATACAACATAATTTCAGGGTTTTTCTTAATAACAAATAACGATGCAAGGTATTAATAATGTATTGCCACAAATAATATAAGTGGTGTAAGAGTTCTGCATAAGAAGGTCAACCTGGGGTTGACAGTGTACAAACGTGAGCTGACTTTGTTGGCTGGTAATACCATGTCAATACCATTTGTTTCATAAATAAATTTAAATGTAATCAACATTGACCCTTTGAAGACCAATCAATTATCACAGCAAAGCTGTCTACTATTTAAGGGGTCATACATATCCCAGTGAACTAATACAAATGGTTTGACATTGTGGACCAGTAGCTTGAAATGCCTTATTTTATATTCCCTGCCCCTACCCATAAACCTAGAAAAAGCCACCAGAGGTTTTGCACATATATTGTTCTGGGTCAAGGAAACCTGTTCATCATCATTGAATAGTACTGTTCACTACCAAAATAGGCATAGGCCTATGTTCAGACAAATTTTTTACATTGAAATGTCAAATACAAAGATGTGAGGTTACTGCACATGTACAGTAACTTCACATCTTTGTACATGTAGTTGACATTTCTATAGAACAGATTTGTTATAATAAAACCATAACATCAGGCACTAGCAAGTAGCATGACATGTGAATACTTTCTGCACCAAAAGCACCAAATGAAAAATCTTTTACACATACAACAATGCTGCATAAGACATGAAGGAAGGAACCCCTCCATGACAAAGATCACTAACTGCAAAAAAATACTAGACTTATCAGCAGGGTCATAGATTGGTTTTTGTCAACAATAGCTGATTTCATTTCAAGGCCATTATTGTCAATAAAGATACAATGTAAATTTGTCACCTGTGAAATTTTCAGCTAAATACAGTGTCTACTTGTTGAGAAAATGTCAGCAAAAAAACTGCCATGATATTTTTAAACAAGAACATCGAACCCATCAACATTTAGCGAGGTGACACCCGGTACCAACTGCATCTCTGGCCGCAGCATTCACACCACGAACACCACAGAAATTTGAATCTCCAAAACTCCCCTTGAGGTGAGTTTTGGAGATTCACATTTTCTGACATAACTTTATTGATATCTAATCAATGGGGGCATTTCAGACAAAATAATTTCACATAATGTTTACTAACATTACCATCTAATAACAAGTACTCTATCAAAAAATTACTTTTTTTCTGGGGTCATTACCAAAGTTAAAACACTTATAAACTTTTATACTTCATTTGTGTGTACTTGTTGTAAGACCAAACAGTTCTACATGAGTTATAAATACACGACTTAAAGTTTCACAGGGTAGCAAGGAATTTGGTGTACATGTAAGCAGAAAATGGCATCCGTAACATTTAATTACAGTTTCAAGCAACCCAAAGCCTGCGATTAATGGAACTATGAAGTTGGCCCCTGACAGTGATATTTTACTCAGGCATGCCCTAGCCCTACATGTATGCTCATGGCTCATGCTTCTCCACATGCAACACGTGTAGACCAGTGTCATGCCAAAAAGTGTCCGCTGCTAAGTACTAAATAGTGTCTGCTGAGCATGCGCAATGGACGCAGGATACTATTTTACATCCCAAATAGTGTCTGGTGCTAAATAGTATCCGGGTAAAATGGACAGTATCAGGCAAGACATAACCGGACAGTATTTGGCAGAAATGATTGGCAGAAATGGACAGCATTTTACAGAAGTAAAAGAACCTATTTGCAGGAGAAACGGACAGCATAGCATTAGGCAAGGTATTCTTAGGCAAGATTACAGTATTTGGCAGGAAGTTAACAAGCACATGACTGGGATCAACAATTTCTGCCATAATAACCTTAAGTTAAAATCACAGATTATTTAAAACAAATTTAATGCAAAGTTAATGTGAAAAGTGAAACTGTAGAATGTCACATGTAAAATGAACAAGGATACTGTTATATTTTAACAAAAAATCAAACAACTGAGACACTCTGAGGTGTGTGTTATCTGCAGGTTTAAAAACTACACAATAAAGTCTCACTAAAATGATGAAGTGTAACAAATCCATCACAAATAGAAATAATGAAGAAACTGTTAAAACTTTTTTAAACTCAAACTCCGTCAGATGAAAAGATACGTCTACCGCTGGGTGCGTTTACTATACTACTGACCATGGAGGTATAGGTAGAGTACTAGTACTACTACTACTAGTACTGTAGTACTACCTGTACCTCCATGGTCTATGTATTTATAAACATGATAAAATCAAGCACGAACAACAAAGACGGGAAGGCCTATCTAAAATAGTATAATGAAAACGATCAACACAACCATCATATAACAACAACAACAACAACAACCACTGAAACAGGTAGATCATCACCATGTAGGTAAAATGAACAGATCATGTTTATCAACAAAGATTGTCTCACATGTGAACCTCTGTACTTAGTAACTAAAACAATGGTGACACTTACCTTCCTTTGTTTGCATGTGTAACAACGCCCGACGGTCTGACTATAGAGTCTGATCCTTGTTCTTTGCATGGAGGTAGGTTGGTCTGAGTCAATACTCACGAGAGTGTATTGACGGCAACTCAGCCCCTCTCAAGTCTGAATGTTAGAGGTAGGTCTTCTTCGGTCATTACGATCTCGGCAACTGATCTTTTCAGAAATTCACGATGAATTACCCGCGCCGCCGCCAGCTAGATACCAAGTCCAGCAGCAGCAGTGCAAACGTGTTTGCATTTAGTTGCGTGTACATTGTTGTGTGTGTACATACGTGCGTATACATGTGTCTCCGTGTGAAGCTTGCGCAGCGAAAGTTTGTCCGACGTGGCCGGTCCCCGTCGTTCCGTCCGGCGCATCGCGCAGCAGCTGCGACTTGCATGCATACGTAGCGCGCATGCAGCGGGTCCATCCAATAATAATCCATAAACTTGTGTTGAAGCTTTTCGAGTATTCTAAGTTCTGATTTAAAGTACAAATTAATAGCTCAAACTCATCCAAGTCCTTTTATGGGTGTGGGAAGATTGCATCACTAAGAAGATCAATCGGGAATCTTTAAAATATTTTTGACATCAATGTCTTTTGGATGAAAACAAACAGGAATAGTAGAGTAGGGAGGTAGCTTGATCGATGACCAAGACTTGATACAAGTTTAATAATAAATAAAAAGCCCTTAAATAATAGATAGACTTGTGAACAAGTCGTTAAATGTCTGTCACAGTGGTAGCGAAACGGCTCTCTTGCAATTGTGCAACTATTTTATCTCGCGAGACTGCTGCTCGCGAAACGGACTACGATCTTGCCCAATCCACAGAAAGACCACAAACGTGTTCATTCTGAGGTTTTCCAAAGATTTTGCTCACCCACAGAATGAAACCATTAATATTAATCATTGTTTGAGCAATGGTCCTGCTAGATACTTTCGAGAAAGCCGTTTCGTTACACCGGGCGACAGAGGTTTAACGACTTGTCCACAAGCCTAGCTCTTAGTCTTATAGAGGGCGCTATTTTAAGATGGCAGCAAACTTCAGAGGCCGAGCAATGTTTACATCACGACTGACGAATGTTGTCTTCGTAAGTGCTTATTTAGTTTATTCTTTCTCTTCAACAAGCGTTACTGAAACATGCCAGTGACGATAAAATCGGGAAAATGTTGTTGCAATCTATTTGGGAAGTTTTGTGGTAATTAAAAGTGAAAATTGTGACTGTATAACTATAACACTACAGTCACACACAACACTACCGCTACACAATCACAATGCCAATGGAGGCATATTATATCATATGCGTCACGACGTACGAAGCCCAATTCCTCGCTTTTTTCTATGGCACAACCATGCACGTTTATTACTTGGTTGGTTCTTCCATGGTGAAAGGGGGGGAGTGTTCATCACCCTAACCCTAATCCTACCCCTACACCTAACCCTTCCCCTAGCCCTACCCCTCATGCTCACCCTACCCCTCACCCTGTCCCTACCCCCTAACCCTACCCCAACCCCTACCCCTACCCCTACCCCTCCCCTACCCCTAACCCTAACCCTCACCAAACCACAAACCCTCACCCCCTCCCCACTCCTATCCAGTCACCCTGACCATCTCGTGGTTGTGGCTTCATATGTATGAAGCCACAACCATGGTCATAATAGAAATGTCCTAATTACGATAATTAAAAAATGGAAATTTACTGCTGACGCATTTTGCGTGGGTAAAGAAATAAAAATTTCATCATTGTTCCTTCGTGAAACCCCTTCTCTTCAATCCAGGCAAATTTGACGTCCTCCTATGCGTTTTTCTGTTTTTACGGACAGCCAATTTGGAAACGGTTTCACGAGTGATCAAACTAAAATCTGTTGTAATATCTCGGATTGTGTGTTCTGTGGAGTGTTTGTGAAAACGGTAACGAAATGACATATGAACAAAAGGGCAATAATATAATTAATTTTAGTTCCGATCAGCTTTTTGCAAAAATAGCTATTAAAGGATTAAACTGAATCAAATTTAAGTAAGGTTGTTGTAAATTGTTTTGCAAGACTTTTTTTGTCTGCGCCGAACGAATTGCAAAATCCATCTTGTTAATAATATTGTCGTTATTCATTGGACATTTTCATATTGGATGATATTTTAAGAAAGGGAAACGTAGTCCAAAACTTCATCTTATTAACAACATTGCAGTCATTGCCTTTAATGGACATTTTCTGGATTCGCCCTTGTGATGTTTGCATTTTGGGTAGCATTTTTTTTTCTTCGTGGAGACAAAGTGATCTGTCAGTCACTGGCTGTTCAATGTGTTGAAAAACGCCGCCTTTGATGTGACAACACATCACCGAAGTTGATGAGTCGGAAAAGTTGAAGGGAACGATTTACAGCCGAAATGTATTGATTCGACGGAGCATTTCACACTTCTTTGTCACGATTGTTCAATAGTATCCTCTAACTGCATTCATGCCTTGATATAAATCGAGGTGTTCTCTGGAGGAGAAATCACATCGTTTTTCGATTACATCTCGATACATCGTCCAGATTGTTCTCAGCTCACTTAGTATGTTGTAAAGAAAAGGGGGCGACATTGTGAGGGGGCGAGTTTGTACCTGGAGGGGGTGAGCTTGTTGGGGGGTGACTTTGCAGGGGGCGACTTTGCAGGGGGGGGGGCGAGATGACTGGTTTCCTGGCGGAGGTATGCATAAGAATAATAAGAAGAATACTAAGAATGTGCTGAGTTTGTGATGCCGAGTTTGCAAGGTACTGAGTTTGTGGGTTCCGAGTATGCAAGGTGCCGAAGTGACCGGTTACCAATAAGAACTGTCCTCCATGCACTAACTATCAGTGTTAAACACTGCTCACTCTGGTGGTAGGACGTCCAACATGGGCTAACTGTAACACAACATTATCAATACAATACAATACAAGTAACATTCATTCAAGTAACATTGTGGGTGCCGAGTATGCAAGGTGCCGAAGTGACCGGTTACCAATAAGAACTGTCCTCCATGCACTAACTAACAGTGTTAAACACTGCTCACTCTGGTGGAAGGACGTTCAACCTGGGCTAACTGTAACACAACATGATCATTACAATACAAGTAACAAAACAGTGACACTTAATCGTTAACTAACCAACTAAACAAAACAGTTATTAATAATAAACACAGCCATACTGGTGGTACCACCCATAAGACAAGGGGTCATGTCACCTGCACCACAACTAATCTAATCTATCTAATATCTTGCAGAGTTTGTGGTGTTCAATATATAGGTGAAACAAGAACTACACTGAAGAGGCGTTTCTACGACCATCCATCCACAGTCAACACCCAAAAGCTGGATACACCTGTAGGGCACCACTTCAATCTTCCTAACCACTCCATTTTTGACATGGGCATTGAGGCACTAGGTAACTGCAGAGAGACTTTCCGCCTGAGTAGGGAAAAATTGTGGATAAGGCGCATAAAGACCATTCAGCCCCATGGTTTGAACACCCAAGAAGGAAATGACTAATAACATTTTGTCTTTGCCTTCTCCCTTTCCCCCACAGATATCCATATTTTTAGTCTGCCCTATTAACTAATTATTTACTTTTCTTCCAACCTTCCATTTTGTCCTTTGTGTTTTCAACTTCTTGTGGTCAAGCCATCCCCTTCCCTCCTACCCCCCCCCCACTTTGTCTCCATAATCCCCGCTTACCCCTGCTTTTTCTGAATTTGTTATGCTTTTCTCTCTCCACTCTCTCTATTCATGTATTTCCACTTGACTGCTCTAATCACCCTTGTATGCACATATGTGTGTTGTCTTGTCATTTAGCCTTCCAGAAAGACACTGCTTGGGTCGAAACGTCAGGCCACTAACTAATTTTTTGCATTTATACTACAGGTCCTTTTGGTTGGAAAGTTTGCAACAGCTAATTCTATTTTCTCTAATATTAAACACGTACGACTAGTAAATTTGATTAGACTACCACATTGCATTGTAATTGTAAACATCATTGTAAACATCATGGCTTCCAGCAAGTGTTAAGCGTGTCAGTGTGGGCTTGGAGATTCTTCATAAAATTACTCCATAACCAACCAGCACAAAATCATTTTATAATGTACTCGCCACAATACTTTGACTGTTGGTCCAAGGATCTGTTCAGCTTACATTATTGAATGACTTTCAGAAAGTTTGCATCTTTTTCAAAATTCTTGTTCACTTGTCCGTTGACTCAATCACTCAACCTAATTATGGAGAATCTGCCATCTAAGTCAAAAATAACAAACATAACAAACATGTTCACATTTTTAGGCAGCAATGATGTTAACTGATGTGCATATGTGCTGACACAGCGATTTGCTAGCTTGCTAGCTGTTGAGCAGTTTGCTTGATCTTGACAGAATAACTGAGTTAAGGTTCAATGGAAATGTTTTTCTACTAGGGAAAAAAGCAATGGCACAGTAGATTGTTGAAAAGGAGCTGAGTGTGGCTGTCATCTTATGATTTTGTTTGTCATTCACAAAAGCTTGCTTTCAATCTCTGTAGAATCTTCTGTAGTAATATTTCTTTTGTTCAATCTCAACAGAGATGTGGTACTGTAAAACCATGTAGTCGTAGATATGCTTCGCTTAGTAATGAACAGAAAGAGCGCCTGGCTCAGGGTCCTTCCCTTGGAGACTTCATCAGTGAAGACTTAAAAGCAATGGATACAGATAGTGGTGATTATGCTGGAAAACTGGTCAAGGAGAAGGGAATGAAAAGGTATCAGAGATTGCTGTTAAAGACACAGGCTCGTCAATTGAGGAAACCACAGATTTGTGCCATGAAAAGCCACCTTTGAACCCAGAACATCCGGCCACTTGGCCTGCACTGCTCTTAATTACATGCTCCTTTCATAGGACGAATGACAAAAGGCCCTATAGGAAAAAAGGTTCCTTTTGATGACGAGCCTGCCTCTTTAAAAAAAAAAACTTTTGGTCTTTGAAAGTGTACTGATTATTTTCACATAAGTATCTTTACTAAGCTACAAGCTTTAATATGTTGACTAATCAAACAAATTGATACAGATGCAATTTTTTGAGGTGTACGCTAACACTGTCTTGTGTGTTTTTTAGATTGAGGCTACCACCATGGTTAAAGACGGAGATTCCAGTTGGGAAGAACTACAACAGAATTAAAGAAAGTTTGCGAGGACTAAATCTTAATACAGTGAGCAACCATTTAATTGTTGTAATTGTTGAGCAATCTTTACCCAAAAGGTGGATTAGACAATATTCACTGTAAAGTTTTCATTTGCAGATAGTGTAGATCTGCTCTTAAGTTTTCCTGAGAAGAGTTTGCATTGGGTGTGTAAAACTGTGTAAATTTAATAGCTAAATTTCAATTTGGTAAAAAATTACTTTAGTATAAGTTTCTTGTTTGTAATGTCTTAAAGGTTTGTGAAGAGGCAAGATGTCCTAACATAGGAGAGTGTTGGGGAGGAGGCGAACACCAAACAGCCACAGCTACTATCATGGTAAGGACATTAACCTAATAATATATTTGTGCCATCATAGCAACCTTTGCATTTGCGCAATAACGCCAATAGGCAGCTCTATGTTGCTCAGCGCAAACTTGTAAATGACATGATTGACCTGGCCAAACAAGACTACTACAGAAAAGAGCTTGAGGGGGCTGACCCCAAGACAGTCTTCAAGAAAGTAAACACTCTGTTGAACAAACCAGCTAAGACATTACCTGCCTACGACTCTGCTCAGGTACTTAGCAATGAATTGGCTACATTCATTGCGGGAAAAGTTGCAAAGATTTATGACGGCATTGAAACAGAACTGGCTAATTCTCATCTTGTCCCTGAACCACAACAACTACAAACTCATGAACTTTCCTGCACAATGGCCGAGTTCGATCATGTTAGTGAGGAAGACACTCTGAAATATATCATGAAGACTCCAGCAAAATCATGTCTGCTGGATCCAATACCTACCAGGGCTCGATTTCACAAAGAGTTCAGACTGATCGTAACTGCAAATCCATCGCAGTTGCTTAGCAAAGAGTGATGTCACAATGCCAATCACTATGGTAATACTGATAACTCATCTTAAGATGAATCTTAGTTCCTTGTGAAATCGACCCCTGGGCTTGATTTCACAAAGAGTTCAGACTGATCGTAACTGCAAATCCATCGCAGTTGCTTAGCAAAGAGTGATGTCACAATGCAAATCACTATGGTAATACTGATAACTCATCTTAAAGATGAATCTTAGTGCTTTGTGAAATCGACCCCTGGTTCATCAAGCAGAATGTATGCTTGTTCATCCCTGTCATAACTCAAATTGTCAACTGCTCTCTCAATATCGGCACCTTCCCAGACTCACTGAAGCATGCTATCATCTCTCCTGTCATCAAAAAACAATCTCTCGATCCCAATGAGCTGAAGAACAATCGACCAGTATCTAACATCACTTACCTGTCTAAAATCATAAAGAGACACGCCGTTGACAACATTGCTAGATAACAACCTTGGAAATCCTTTACAATCAGCATATAAGTCTGCACATTCCACTGAGTCTGCATTGCTCAAAGTCAAAAATGACATCATGGAACTTGTTTCAAGGCGTAAAGGTGTGTTTTTGGCCCTGTTAGACCTCAGTGCGGCATTTGACACCATTAACCACCGCATCTTGTTAAACAGGCTTGCACACGAAATGGGATTGGAGGGTAATGTGCTCAAATGGATTGGTTCATATCTATCTGGAAGAACAACCAGTGTATGTATAGATGGCATGTTTTCTCAGCGTCTTGATTTGGAGTACGGCATACCACAGGGATCAATAGTGGGTCCCCAACAGTTCAACATTTACACCACTCCTATTGGCAACATCCTGCGAAAGCATAATTCACTGTTCCATATTTATGCAGATGACATACAAGTGTATACACCTTTTGATCCTGGCAACCATAATTCCACAATTTCCGCACTCTCACAGATGTCAACATGCATTGATGAGATCAAGTCTTGTATGATCGTCAACAGGCTCAAGTTCAACGAGGATAAGACAGAGTTCCTTGTGGTCATCCCTGATCACCTTAAGCACCTCCTGCCTGCTGTGACTCTCCGCATTGGCAGTAAGATCATCCATCCCTCTGAGAGTGTGCGCAATCTTGGCATTGTGTTTGATACTTCCATGACTATGAATGCTCAAATAACATCCCTGTGCACAAGTCTCAACTACCAGATGCGCAATATCTCCAGAAGCAGAAGATTCCTCGACAGGGATATATGCCATCTTGTCGTTCGTGCTCTGATTCTAACCAGGCTTGACTATGGTAATACCTTACTGTTTGGCTCTAATGCAAGTGATATACAGCGACTGTAAAGGCTACAGAACTGGGCTGCTAAACTTGTCTGTCGTGCCTCAAAGCATGACCATGCCACACCTTATTTACAAGAACTTCACTGGCTGCCGGTTAGGGAGAGAATAATCTTCAAGATCTTGGTTACTGTGTGTAAATGCCTCAATGGCACAGCACTTGGTTACCTATCATCCTGCCTGTCTCCCCAACGGCCTGGACGCTCAAGCCTTCGCTCAGCCTCTGACACTACTCGCCTCATGGAACCAAACTCTGTCAAGCTTCTCAAAACTGCATCAAGTCGCACCTTTTCTCATTTTGCTCCCCAAACCTGGAACGCACTGACTATCTCCATCAGAGAATCCGACTCTTTATGCAAATTCAAGAAGTGTGTCCAAAAATATTTGTACCCAATCTATTGCGCTGCGTTCTTGATGTAGTGGCGCTTTAAAAATGCCTTTATGTATGTATGTATGTATAGGAATTATGCCTGTTAATGCATTTAAGTAGAAATTTATTTAAAAGTTATAATTGTTGTTTGTAGCTTCTTGGAGATACCTGCACAAGAGGATGTAGATTTTGCTCAGTGAAGACTGCCAGAAAGCCACCGCCTCCTGATCCTAATGAACCTGTCAACACTGCCAAAGCTATATCTGACTGGGGACTGGACTATGTTGTGCTTACATCTGTAGACAGAGATGGTATGAATGTTACTCACTTTATTACATTGATAATTTTGATGTTATGTTGTATATAGCTTGCATTGTTTAAGTGATATTCAGTTAATGTGAAGAGTGTGGACATTCTGTAAATTTGAAAAATTGTGAGTTGATCTTATTTGTGTAACCCTTTTACTTGCAATACTCTTTGGTTAGTTGTTTGGTTATTGGGCTATTAATGTATAAACAATTTAGGATATTTTCAGACGGTTACTTTGAATTTCCTAGAATTATGACGTTAATTTTTTGTTTGTAGATTTGCCAGATGGAGGCTCGGCTCATTTTGCTCAGACTGTCATAGAACTCAAAAAGAGGTAAGTGTTTGGGATAATAGATAGGAATTATTATATGCTTCTTCTCAGAAGCCCCTTTAGTGTACTAAAAGTCAATGTTTTACAGAAATGAGGCAGGATCATACATTGTGTTGTACTGTTTAACCATTTCAAATCCAATGATTATGATGAGCCAAGTGGATTGATGCAACATTTGGTAGATCTGATAATGCTGTAAGTGTGTTAGTGTATCAGTTTTGTAACAGCAACATAATAATTATTTGAAGCTTTGCAGAGTGTGTGAATAGTAAAACTTGAGGGTACTTGGAGCGGTGTGTCTCACGTTTTGAACAGTATGCTCTGTTCGTCTTTAGGAGAAATGATAATTATTGTTTAAAAGGAAAAACAGTTGGGCATAATGTTCCCAATGCTTGGTTATTTTGTGGTAAAATTTAGACTGTAGGATTGTTGTATTGCACACCAATTGTGCAGAAACAAAATGGACCCAACTTATAGAGCTGCTGAAGCAGAAAGCTTCAAAGGAAAAACAAGTGAGAAACCAGTCTTTGATGCTGTGTATGACATAATATTTTGGCTGCTAACCTTTTTGGTGGGAAGCTAAATTGTTTTTTTGCTAATCTTAATTTTGTGCTTAAGCAGCTGTGTCATATACATTTACATGGTGATACAATGAATGAACCACTATGTTTATATAAGGAAGAATGCTATTGAATAATTCATGTAAATATATAGATGGAACTCATTAGTTTTGTATTGATTGTATGGTAAACAGGAGCTCCATGTTGGTTGAGTGTTTAACACCAGACTTCCATGGGGATATGGAAGCCGTAGGGAGGGTTGCATTGTCAGGGCTGGATGTGTTTGCTCATAACATCGAAACTGTGGAGAGCCTTCAAATGTAAGTTAACCTCATCCCATACTATATTGATCAAAACTTCCTCTTATGCATAAATACTAATTGTTGGTAACTGTATTGATCATTGTTATGTTTGGAGGATGAAGTTTCCATCCCATCTTCATGTATCATTTTGAAGTATTGTGTTCGATATGTGGAATATGGCGTACCCCCTCCTATTGTGTCTTCATTGTGTTCTGGGAATCTCAGGAATTCTTTAGAGGATTTTAGTTGGGGGTACTTCTGTTCAAGAGGAAAAGAGTGTGTTAAAGTATGGGAACACTATGGGAGAAACCCTTTGCCACATGTCGGCATAATGTAGTGGACAGTTCTTAAATTGTTTGCAGATAAGTTGATTGAAGCACTCACAATTTTCCCAATTTGGTTATTGTTCAATGTAGTTTTGTGAGAGATCCCCGAGCCAACTACAAGCAGTCTATGTCCGTGCTTTCTCATGCCAAGAAGGTCCATCCTGATGTCATTACTAAATCCTCTATTATGTTAGGCATGGGGGAGAAAGATGAAGAGGTCTTCCAAACAATGAAAGGTATCTATTCCAATCAACATTGCTGTGACAAGTTGAAAGTTCACACAAGCGACCGTTTTAGATTACGCGCATGTGTTGAACAGGTACTCGAATTTGTAAAACAATTGAACAGGCTGGAGCATTACCATTCAGTAGATTATATGATAAGTCTATTACTCACATTAGTATGGAGCTAGTTATAACCCATGCCTTGGCATTGTACTCTGCCTTAAATGCTAGCACTACCCCTCATAAACCTTCAGTGATATTAGGAGGGTGAAGTCATGATAGGATGAATCCCTGACTTGACAAAGCCAAGAGAACAAAGATTCTCTTTGAAGCAACGGTATTTGTTATTTTTCTATTGAGAAAATACAAGACTCACACACCGTGAATCGCAAAATATCAGCCATGAGACAAAGGCCTGGAATCTGGTATTGCATGATAAACCCCACACAAAGGCAGAATTTATCATTATTTCTGACCTCCATCTGTCCTCTTTGTGTGGGTGAAACAAAGCTTTCTCTATGGTTGCATGGAGAGTGAATACTGTGTGCCCACCCTAGTATAGTTGAAAGTAAGGACGACCTTTGTTCTAGTCATCCAATGGAACATGGAAATACAAAAGGTATGCATCCATGGAAAATTGGCTTGTTAACACTTCATCCAGTGTTAACTGGTAAAACAAAACACTGACAAGGCTCTTAGTGTGTTTTGACTTTGCATAACAGAATTGGGTATGCTACGTGTAAGTAACTTGTGGAGTACAGTGCTCTTACAAACATTGATACATCACTGGCACATTTGGGGTATGTAATAGATTTCTAATAGACTGTACTCTACTTGGGTTGTCATTGTTACTTGGGCAGTGTGGTTTTGTTCCTGTGTGTTATTCTGTGTGTGGTAGTTTTAGGGTGTATTGCAGTACTAGTAAAAAGTTGATGTAGATTGTGTTGTTTCAATCATTGTGATGATCTATTCTAAATTGCAGATTTAAGAGCAGTGGGTGTGGAATGTGTCACCCTAGGCCAATACATGCAACCCACAAGGAGGCATCTAAAAGTCTCTGAATATGTTACACCTGACAAGTTTGCCTACTGGGAGAAAGTTGGTAACAAACTTGGTTTTGCTTACACAGCCAGTGGTCCCCTGGTGAGATCATCATACAAAGCAGGTCAGTCAATGGTCAAAGATAAGTCACATCAAAATGACCTTCAAAGGCATACAATTTCTCATTTAAAGGGTGTGTACAACAGTGGTAAGATTGGAAATATAAATGTTCACAGATTTGCACATAACATGGTATACAGAGGGTCATGGGGGAAAACTTCCCTTGAAATAGTTTTGCTTGAAATGCTATAGTTTTTAGGAAATGAGTAGAACAATTAGTCTTTATCACGGGTGTCCAAAACCCGATGTTTGTAAACAGTTTAAACATATAATGGGGTTTTTCACTATTTTCTCATGACTCCAAAGCCCGATTGAGCTTAACATTTCACAGGTTTGTTATTTCATGTATATGTTGGGTCACATAAAGTGCTGATACACATGTACTAGTTTTTGAAAATTACCAATGTTGTACATGTGCTTTAAGTGTGGACCTTGTTGAATTTATTCCCGTTTTTGTTATGTAAACTCAAACCAATGAATAAGTATTTCCTGCTAAAATTACCTAACCCCTGATTGCCCCTAGTAGTATAGTCCACCAATGTGTAAAGTAACTGAGTTTAACTATTGTTTCCTGCAGGGGAATTCTTCTTGAAGAATCTATTGGAGAGAAGGAGAGAATCAAATGAGAGTCCATCAACCAGTTAACCTCAAAGTTTATTTAATGTGAGCACATTTTAGAATTTACAAATTCAAAAAGCTTTTATTCTGAATGGTTAGAAACAATTTCTTGTGTACTTTGTTGCCCAATGAAATAAAGCTTTTATAAGTTCAGTAAACATATTGTAACAGAATGCCTTGTCAGTTGACTGTTTCATAAAGCCCTGCCCTTTTCACAATTAGTTGAATGATACAACAAAGAGTGGGACTCAACCTAACAGTCTATTTAACACGAAGTGTTATTTGCAGTCGCACCCTTAGATGGGCACAAGTGATATTTTAAAGCAAAGCTAATTTCAGACCATTTCAACATCTTCAAAGATGTGTAAGTACTTCAGTACTTCAGTCAATTCAAGCAAAGTCACATATTAAGGGCAGTAAATTCATTACGGCGCTACTTCTGCCTTCATGCATAATGACAATGACAGCAATTAAGAACCATCTATCATAAAGATTACTAGAGCAGCAGACTATAGGCGTGTACAGTGTACATGCACTTATCAACATTCTCATTGACCATGGCATTTTGATGAGCCTCCTGCTGCCAGGTTAAAGATTGGGTTATAAATCTTGATTTTCCAGGTTATTGCTTGTGACGCATAATTTGTCATGACAACATCTTGCATTCAAGTTTTTATTTAAACAATTTAGTGATTTGTGATTCTTCATGATGGGATGGATGGAACACTTAATGTTTTCTTCCATTACAAAACACTAATTTTCTTGCTTATGCAATGCAAGCAAACATGGCATCACAGCTGTTTTATGCCTGTTTTTGGTGTACAACCAATTAGCATAAACATGAAACAGTTGTATACAATAAGCATACAGTTCATTTAGAACAAGGTATGATTAATATGCATGAAGGCAAGCAAGCAAGGTGTTAAGAATTGACTCATTTATTCCAAAGGCAATTATTCTTGAGATTGGGAAAGTTATTTGATTTTAGGTTTGCGAGCAAAGGAGACATTTCAAGCTTGAAATTAAACATGTATTCGTCTGATTATTCATGAGTACATGTACAATGTTTGTTTTTTTATAATCATCAATCATTTTAGTTTAGCATGTGACATTCATTTCCAAAAAGAAAAGGCAGTTACAGGTTTTTTTTACAGACTAACCTCTTGAAATATTTTCCAATTATATTTACATTACTGAGTGGTGCTCAGTGATGGGTCGATCAATTCATATATGGTACTTCATTCAGTCCTAGTCATTCTATATGCAATATATGGCTCATTGTACATGTACTGTAAAGCAGTCATCGTGCTGTATCTTCAGTTCTAAAGGGTTATACTAACACTTCGAAGTATAGTTTGGTTGTACAGAAATTATTATATCTAGTGGTTGCTGAATATTTCAACTTACATTCATAGGTGATGGTTCAACATTTATGTCATCAATATGTTTTAAAAGAGATTAATGAAATCTAAAAAGTAGATTTTAAAGCCTTGAAACAGCCTAGAAATTTCACAACTTGATGTTTTGAAGTTTAGTTGCCCTGACTCATTAGTTGTTGTTTTGAAATGGTCATGAATAAGTGTATCAAACTTACACACTGCAGATTTAGGAGTTTAATTCAGTTGAAACAAGCTAAATTTGATTTCAAATGACGTCCAACTTCCTTTCAATGCAATGCTAGTTTTCAAAATATTGTTAATACATTTAGCAAAAATTTTGTTGATATTGTTATATCTACTATGAAAATAAACTTAGTAACGTTCAGTGGAACACATGGTGTTTGTTTCTCTTTTCAGCTGAATGATATTGCCATTGACTTTTAGTGTCTGAAGTTCATTGGAACCGTATATCCCATCACTCACAATGAGTCAACATCACTGATCATGACATAAAGCTTTGATAGCATCCTGTCTCCATGCTGTGCTTGAATTTGAATTTTGAACTTGATTAAAAATGGCAAACATTGCGACCGGAAGGTCAACCTACACAGCCAGTACAATATTCATACAAATTTTTAATGATTGCCAGGGTTGTGGTAGTTAGTCTGATTAGTAAAAAAAAAATGGATGTCCATGGTTCTCAGTGTAGATATTTGGGGTTCATTATTATATTTCTATCATTAAATCATTCATTAAGAGCCATTTGCACATTGCATGTCTGTCATGATTAATAATAGCATCACGTTCACGAGGGAACTTCGCCAACTGCCTCTTAATTGAAATCAAGTCCATTATTAATGCTGAGGACCATGGATGGTGCCACCTTTTGTGCCACTATGTCATAGTCAAGTCGTACAGATCTACCACTTTGATGCATGGTCCCTTGTTGCATCTACAGTTTGTTATAACTTGGGCGCCCAGAGAGTGTCTTAAGATGGGTAATGGATGTTGATGAAGCTTAGCATTGTGTTGGACGTCTCTAACACTTCTCTGTAACCTCATAATGAATGCCCTTCTTATTTCACTTTCAGCACCTTTCTGCCAGTACCTTCCTGTGATGACCAATATTGTTCTGTAAATTTGTGTTTAATATTCCTTGTATAAGCTGAAACTTCTTGGATCTGTTCAAAGGGTTGAACTATCGTTAAAAGTATGATTGACCAATAAGTGGTTGGAGTTATTGAGCATAATTATAGTAATTGAGTGAAATGCAAGTTGAAATGCGTTTTTATGTGTCATTAGGAGGCTTTAATTATTTCAAACACTCGGGGGACGCTTCCATTTCAAGGAAACGAACTAATGTTTACTTTAACCTAAAAATAATTAACCGTATTTAAATTATTTCTCTCCGTTTGTATGTTTTTCTGTTGTTGAAGTTCACTCCAGCTGTTTTTCTAAGCGTACTGATCGAAAGGTCGATATGCTACACCACCGTTTTTTTTCAGAACCACAACCCAATGAAGTGGCGGCTTTTATTTTCCAAACAGTCTCTTTTTCGCATTTTCATTTCTAATGATTGATTCTTCGTCTCATCTTTCGTTATTAAGAGCTATTTTTGTTGCTGTATTCTCATGATGGGAGAGTGCAATCTATTCTCTGTAACAAAGGTCATATCTTTGTAATTAGAAATAGTTTCAACAGAGTCATCATTCAATGGGTTCTTTATACCTTGGTAAATGAAGCATGGTGTCAAATGGCAGTTGAGGAAAAATGTTGCAAAGATGATTGGAAAAGGATCGGGTTGAAGTATCCCCACTTGCTTGGCGAATAGACATCCTTAGAAGAAAACTCACCCCTATCGATGCACCGTGTAATTATTTCTTCAGTCAAAATGTAACACGTCCAAGACGTTTTGACTGCCGTAAACACCTAAATAAGAAATAAACCTGTGTGTCTTTGTTTTCGATCAACTATCGGCAAGCATAGGTTTACTCCGTACTCAGTGATGGACCGTTCGTGATTTCGGCAACTCTGTCCTTCTTATCATTGCTTCTTTACCCGCCGGCTAACACAGATTGGGCCCCTCGGCTCATATCACAGCCTGCCAGTGAGCATGCATTATGTTATTCATCATTGACACTGCATTAATATAATTCGGCAATACCTATTTAAGTCGCCATGCATGAAATGATAGCAAAGCAACTTACTGCTATCTACCCTAAACTTCTTTGTTGAATTAACTCAAGGCGTGTGATCCATTGTAATAAATTATTATGAAATGTGTTTCTTGAGAAAGAATTGTTGCATTCTTGCAAGGAAAGAAAAAATGAAAAGAAAAAAAAACACGATTGAAAAACCGCCTCTTAAAGGAACATTACAGAATTGGTTTTGCTAACAAAACAGTTGCTTGCAGTGTAAGCACTTTATGTAATCCACCATATACATAAACTGACAAACCTGTAGAAGTTTGAGATCGATCGGCCATCTGGGTCACGGGAAAATAGTGAAAAACCGATTACACATTTGCATTGAAATCATATAGGTTCAACAAACGAATAAAACGCTCACTGAGCGATAAACTCCAATCGGAAAATTAGTTTATTCATTTCTCATCAAATATGGCATTTCAGACAGAAATATTTCAAGGGATGTTTTCTACTATCATCATCATTAGACCGTGTAAGTTTTATGTAAATCTGTGATCAAAAGTATATTTTACAATTACCAATTCTGTAATGTTCCTTTAATTGTACGTGAAGTCGAGTGGTATAGTTAGGCCGTTTATCCGAACCTGGCGGCTGCGGCTACAGCTAACGACTGTTGCTAAGGGTGTTGCTATAAGCACGTCATATACTTCAATGCATGATGACGCGGCAATCTGGCCATAGCCGTAACTGTAGCAGGCAATTCAGACACAGCCATAAATAGTAATTTCTGCCAGCAAAAAAAAAATATGTCATCCTTTGACCATGGTTTGATGGGATAACAGCGTTTACCTTCTGTGATCTCTGACCCGTTGAAAGTGAATTCATATCAGTTAATATTTAGGGGGTAATAACAATTATTCATTGATTGTGGTTGATATGAAAACAACAAACCACCCTTGAAGTTCGTATATCGGAAAGGTCTGAACTTGTTATTTTGACCTGTGTCAAAATGACTCGTGCAGAACCAGTACGCGGCGATGGAGATATACTACTGGTCAATAATTATCAGCATGCATGAACAAACGAGATCAAAGCCCACAGGCACAAGTCACATGAAATAGATGGTGCTAAGGGAATCCCTAAAAACCAAATCGATAAAAGCACAACAATAAGTGATTATGGAAAAAAATTTACTTTAGTTTTATCTGGAAACAAAAATACTGTGCATAATATTCCATTGCAGTGACGTCATCCGTCTAGAGGAACTATGATTTGCTTTGTACGGCATTGTTTTTACTGTAATTTTCGTCATCGAAGCTGATGTTTACAAAAAATAGTTCCAAATGCAATGTCAATTAGGACCTACCAGTAAAAAATTGACTCTGAGCTGTCGTTCAGTATTTTTTTTCCTGTAGACGTCAGTTACATTAATTATGTTATTACTTTCAGTAAAGAGCAATTTCTCATTTCAGCCTCATATCCAGGAAGTATCAATCGTCCATTTAGTATCTGAACCTTTTAACAATTAACAGTTGTCCTTAAGCAACTGCCTGTTGGAGTAAATCTAGCGTGTTAAAATTTAGCTGCAAGGGCATGGAGTCTTTCGTCTAAAAAATAAAATATATATTAATAGAATACAACGTTTGAGAGAAGTTTGAGGCGGTCGATAATGCTTTAATCATAGACAAATTAGTTAGACATAAATTCAATGTTAATACACCTTTGTGATGATCTTGGTAAATTTGTTTTTATGTTAAGACTTTAGGAGATTTTGGGCAGCAACTTTGGGCAGCAAGGAATTATATATACTTTTCAATATTGGTTAAGATGAGATGAATGTATGCCTATTATATTCAGTTACATTAATATCCAGGCATGGTGCACAATTTTATCCAAATGAACCAATTGTTTCATTTTATCAAAATTTAATACAACGGCTGATTTTGTTGCATGTGTGTTTGTGTTTATACATCACATTACATTTTCCATTAGGCCTAGTTGATTATAATTGTCTCATGGCCCTAGTCTCAATTACAGACGGTATTACTGTAAAGGCAACAATGCCCATGTCTCCATGGGATACGGGAGTCTTCGTATGACTCAGACAATGGTTACAGAATACAGTACATGTAACAAATGAACATTTTAAATGCATTTCAAAAACACACTATACCGGTACCTTTCCAGATAGACATTTGTAACAATATTCAAACAGTTTATAAACGACTTACAAAGCACACTTTGTTACTATACATTATAAATTATATCTTAATTATACGCTTTTGAAGTCTCTGCTATTGTTTTGTTATTATCAGCTTGTACTAAATCAAGTCGAAAGTTTATATTTCTCATCATGTTTTGTAAACCTTATTCCAGAAATTGTTTTTGTGTCGTGTTTTTTTTTCGTGTTTTTTTTTTCTGACGAGATAGTTCCCGTGACCTAATTGTCTATCCTGGGACGTACATGTACATTATGGTGTAAACGTATGCTACCCCCTGCCGACGTCGAAGCGGTAAGATTAAATGAAACCTGGCGTAAATGTTTAAAAATGGACTCGCGTTCGGTGGCAGAACCTGGCTGGTCGCATCGATGCAATCCAAAGGTCTGGCGGAATGCATCACGATACTGAGTACTCATGCAGGTATAAACGAAAGGATTAATGGCAGCGTTGATGTAGGACAAGATCCTCGCTGCAGATATGAGGCTACTACGGGTATCCTCATGCAGGACAAAATTTTGTTCTCGTAAATATCCAATCATATAAAATAAACTCATTATTTCGAAAGGCGCTAAACATATGAAGAACACAGCCCCATTGACGATTAGCATCACAGCTATTTGGTTACGCTGACGTATATTCATTCTCCTCCTACCAGTGACGCTTGTGTCTTCGATAACTTGGGTGATACCAGATATGATGCGGCAGTAGAGATATACATTGATTGGGAAAATAAGAACGAATGGTATTGCCTGGGCACCAGCTCCATAGATGATAGCCCAGTCCTCAACAGATCCACAGTAGGCGAATTCATTGGGCCAGTTCTGGTATGGCATCTTCGAAGGCCAACTTGAGCATATAACCACGTAATTCATGGTACAAGGGATGAATGTCACGGCAATACAGAGAGCAAAGATCCAAGAAGCAGCAATGAGACGGACAAACACCCGCCGACGGGAGTCGCCGAGGGCTCGATGAGCTGAACACACCGCGTAGAACTTCTCGAACGACACCAAAGTGATGGCAGCCAAGGAGAAAAGATATGCCGTATCACTGATGAGATAAATAATGATACACCCTGCCCTACCCAGGGAACTATCGTCAATGGAAATTGGGCTGTGAGAATATTTCCATATCCTACTGCCAGCGGAACCCAAAAGGAAAAGCACATCAGCTACGGCTAAATTAGTCAGGCAACAGTTAGTGGATGTTCGCATTCGCTTTACACAGTACACCACATAGAGGAACGCAAAGTTACTCAAGATCCCCAGTCCTAATATCACTGGTAGGAGCACACCATTGTACACCGTATACTCAAATAATTTCGTCTCCGATTCTGAGAAGTTCATTGGGAGATCACAGTTATCGAGAAGTTCATCGTTTAAATTGAAGCTGCTAAACTCACTGTACTCTGCAGACTTGTCAAACTGCATCGACGAGTTATCCATGGTACTTTTATATGCGAAGTTTAGCCGAAAAAATACTGATTGTGTATTATGGGTCCTTGCAAAACAATTTGCTGCTCATAGTTGGTGTGTCTCCTTCTTGCTCTGTCCTCCTTCACACCTTAATTAACTTACATAGAGTGAGGGTTATCGATACCAGGATGTGAAAAAGTCATAGGCCTGTCTTTCAAATGTCGAGGTTTCGTTCCCCTTGCTGAAAGAGATCCTTTTTTTCTAATTAAGTTTGAAAGTTTAAATTAGGCAATTTCTTCGGTGTTATCGTCAAATATATTGTAAAATGTGTGTGTTTCTCGGAAGAGTCCACAAGTCATGTCAGAGCGCACCGACTCTTGAATTGGTGAGTACACCAGCCGATACTATTCCGCTGGTTTTAACTCAATATTATTCACATTTTAAAAGGATGCTGATTGCCTCGTATATAAACACTTATTGTGTAATGTGAACAAGCCACAAAGAAGCGATGTTGATGTTTCATAGGTTGCCTTGTGTAATGTGAGATCCAAGGTAACTGTAAAGGTCTGGCACTCGGATCCGGAGTGAAATTCTTCACCACACACGATTAGTTGCTTGGGACAGTTCGATTTCCAGGCAGAAACAGGTAGGTCTATATGTTTACACGATAGTGTGTATACTCGATGGCTTGATTATGCAGACTAGTTCATCTGAGCATGATTTCACACATGTCTCGCTCGGTGATCATCAAGCTTTATTTATACGCATCTGTCTTCCATACATCTGCTGCGTCTGCATCCTGCAAATTAATCATTCATTTGCATTTGCATAACCTGTCAGCCAATAATGGAGCAGTATTTGCGATCACCTCCCATTATAAGCCAATTAAGATGTCAAAGCTGAGCAAGTAGCTACCAACCATCTAAGAGGATGTTGATACCAGGGGCCTTTTCCAAACCTCGGCTTAGGCTCTGTCTCCGACTCAGCGGCGTAGTCAAGGGGTGGGGTGGGGGCCTGGGGGAACGTCCACAAATTTCCAGGTGCCCCCACACAAAAAATTGTGCTAGTGCTCACAAAAAGAAAAGGAAAAAAGAAAATGGAAAAAAAGGAAATTGCGTGTTTGTATTTTCATTGAGCAAGGGTATAATCTAATGTAGTGAACGATCGCGATCGGGATCACTACCATGATCACTATCACTACCAGAGGACGGTGCCCCCACCCTCCCCCTGCAGCGTCCCCTTCCAAAATAAAAGCATGACCTCCACCACTGACAAACCCATTTCCCCTAACCCCCCCCCCTCCCCCCCCCCCCCCACACACACGCACCCACGCACCAACGTGTCTGCACACAAGTGTGTAAACACCTGCAATCGGGCACCTCCTATTGTCCCTCTTTTGTTTGTACTCTTTTTGGCAACAGCTCTCATTGGTTATGTACACGTTTTCCAACTGGGGACCTTTCCCCAAACGGGGACCTTTCCCCAAACGGGGACCTTTCCCCAAACGGGGACCTTTCCCCAAACGGGGACCCTATTGTCCTCTTTTGTTATAGGTCCCCGGTTTGAATGTGTATACCTACCCACGCACACACACTTGAAAGCATTGTCCCCTGTGCCGTCCCCTGTGCCGCCCCCCCCCCCCCCACACACACACACCGGAAGGCTACGCCGCGCGCAACTTTTTTTTTGCAGCATACTTTGTCAATACAGTCAACAGTTAAGGGATAGGCTGTTCTTCCCTATCCCTTAACTGTTGACTCCATAGCCGACGTGTACTGCAGAAAATAAATTTGCACGCCGCGCGCTGCCCCGGCTCCAGACTGAATTTGATGTCACACTGCTCTAAAATTGATGACGGAGGCCTAGCCGGAGCCCGAGCCCAATTGGAGGTTTTCCAAGATATCGAAGACGAGTCGCGTCAGCCAAACGTCTCTAATGATGTTCTTTGATGGTATGTTCTCTCAAATGTTTTGGAAGTTTACAATCCCCACTGACGATACAGCGTTTCCAAAACGCTATGACCCCTGAATCTGCCGAGCTACTGTATAGATACCTCCATGGATTGATACATTAAAGGAACATTACAGAATTGGTAATTGTAAAATATACTTTTGATCACAGATTTACATAAAACTTACACGGTCTAATGATGATGATAGTAGAAAACATCCCTTGAAATATTTCTGTCTGAAATGCCATATTTAATGAGAAATGAATAAACTGATTTTCCGATTGGAGTTTATCGCTCAGTGAGCGTTTATTCATTTGTTGAACCTATATGCAAATGTGTAATCGGGTTTTCACTATTTTCTCGTGACCCAGATGGCCGATCGATCTCAAACTTTTACAGGTTTGTCAGTTTATGCATGGAGGTAGGTACCTCCATGGTTTATGTATATGGTGGATTACATAAAGTGCTTACACTGCCAGCAACTGTTTTGTTAGCAAAAACCAATTCTGTAAAGTTCCTTTAAAGTTCAAAATTTTATTTAAAATATGTACACACTGCTTCAGAGACAAGCATTTATACCAAAATACAGAAACAACAACTATCTTGTGCTCTGTCGAGGGTGACAATTTAACACCTTTTCACTGTTTGCATCGATCGTGTTGCACTTATGGGTTCAGTTCAAGAATTATATTTTTTTGAAACGCCTAAATTGCGTACGGAATTATGAACGTTAGAGGGCGCAATACACAATTAGTGGTGCCTTGTTGTGGCGGATGAGCCAGCCAGGCTGTGTGTACGGCCCACTGATCTCTATGACCTTTGACTTTTGGATGGGCAAGTCGTTAAGTGTTTGTTGCGGTGTAGCGCTCCGAGATAAACAACGTTATTTCTAATTCATACGAGTCGTGTTAATACACCACAGACAGGTGGACAACCACTGACCAGCTAGCTACCTCACGTACTGTAAGTATGCCCTATTATTCCATTCGTGACAGCAATTGTATTCAATGAAAATGACGAAGACAATTTCCCCCAACCCAAACTGCCAAATAAATAAAGATGTCACTAACACTGCTGAGCTATCCCTGGCTATGTGTACCCTGGGGGCACATGTGAGCACTGAGTGGGGAGGCTCCAGCTCCCCCCTTAAAATTAGAAAGATTTAATGGTAGGTACATTAATTAATTTTATGCAACAGTCAGTAGCAGAATTGAAACAACATTCATAAATACCTCAGAGAGTTTATTCATTCTTATTGGTGGAGAGCGTGTCACGTGGCCGGTTATAAACGGATGATAATGCACGGCTAGTAGAAGTGTTTAAACACACCTGTGGCGCGCAAGGTTATACGCGCGCAGGTCATACTAGTATTCAATCTAAAAACATGTTTGTGTTATGACGCGCGCGTACGCACAGCTGTTGAGCGTGGCATGTATATCCTTCGCGAAACAGGGCTCGAGGACGTGACAGGAAATGAAAGTTAACAGAAATGTTGAGATTTTCCAACAATATTACGCTTTTTAACAAAAAGGGCATTTATGAATGGGAATAAAAGAGTAGTGACTTGGTCTTAACCGGCTGTTTAAAACCATGCAGGGCTGTGGCCGTGCGATAAAGGACCGAGCCGAAGGCGGTCCTTTATCACACGGCCATGACCCTGCCGATTTTAAACAGCCGGTTAAGACGCGTCACTACCCTTTTATTCCCTTACTAATAAAACCAAAATATACCTTGGAAGTTGGTTGATTCATGGAGGTAGGTTGATTTGATTGCGACGATAAAGTAACGGGAAGCTAAGTTATTCTTAAATAAAGGTTCTATCTCGTCATGATCAAAGCAGGCCTGTGGCTGTACACAGAATTTCGAACTCTCACCCAGGTACTGCACACGCTCGCGCTCTCTCTATCTCTCTCTGTAAATTATGTTAAGGAGGGAGGACCCACCCTTACAATAACTGGGTGAAATTTCATTTCCGTGTACAGCCACAGGCCTGCTTTTATCTTTTTTCATTTGTTTATTCCAAAAATTGAAAGTGAAGTGAATTAAATGTGAAGTGAATTTACTATGCAAGTTATAGTAAACTATGCAGGTTGTAAAGTTGAAGTAATTTATGCAGGGCCCAAATGCAAACCAATTTCAACTGTTTGGGCATACCCAGGGACTGGGTAAAGAAATATAATAATATTACAAAATTCATGTTTCTCATGCAGGAATTAATAAGCTTGTCAACATGGACTGGGCAAAGGCTACATTACTCTTCTTCACTTTGTCGTCTTTAAGTATCGTAGAAGGATTAGACAATGGTTTGGCCAGGACTCCACCCATGGGTTGGAATTCATGGGAGAGGTTCCGTTGTAATCTAGACTGTAAAAATGATCCGAAAGAACTGCATCAGGTAAGAAAAACTTTTGATGAATATAATAAACATATCACACTTAAATTGCAGGCTGGTGAAAAATGTAAACAACCAGTGGACAAAAAGGATAGGGATGTCTAAAAGAATGAAAGGTTAATACGCTTGTGTTGTCAAACCCCTAATTCTATAAAATAAAAAAGGTACGCAAGGAAGACTTAAAAAGACTTAATTAATATTACATTTTATTTTGCTTATGAAGTTCACTTTATTGAAAATAACCTTACCATGAGTGTTATTTTTCTACAGTGAGCTGTTGTATAGGGAAATGGCCGATGCCTTGGTGGATGGAGGTTTTAAACAGGCTGGGTATGAGTTCATCAACATGGATGACTGTTGGATGTCTGCAGCAAGAGATGCACAGGGTCGTCTGCAGCCAGACCCACTAAGATTTCCCAGTGGCTTAAAGGCTCTTGCTGATTATGTAAGATTATGTATTCAGCCCTTTACCGAACCTTGTGTTGTATAGACCATGTTACCTTTGTTTACAGAGTGGTGACCTTGTATATTTTAATATGTTTTCCTGATGGGCAAGATGCTACACAGGCCATATGGGAAAATTTATATTTTGTGTCATAATTTTCACTTAAATTCAAGACACAAAAGCAACAGCTGTACAGCTTTTGAGATGTCCCCCCTTTCTTCATATCAAAAGTTGAGAAAAACTAGACAGTGCAATCTCCATAAAACATAAGATTTGTTGTATTCTTCCGTTGAGCTGTGTACAAGCTGTGCCTGTATGAAGTCCAGGCTCTGTGGCTCTTTTGTAAACTTGTGATGTCACAGGTCACATGGTCTATAACAGTCAAAAGTATAGAGTGAAATATGCAATGTGAAGCAAAGAAAAACATTTTTTTCCAATAATTCTTTGTATTCACAGATCCATTCTAAAGGATTGAAGTTTGGTTTGTACCAGTCCATGGGTCTAAAAACCTGTCAGGGGTATCCTGGCATATGGGGTCATATTGAGATTGATGCTCAGACTTATGCAGAGTGGGGTGTAGACCTTGTCAAGATGGATTCCTGCTACAATCTTGGAAGGCAGCTGTTTGGTGAAGGTATACACTACCACTGTCAAAATTGTGTACTGATAAAAAAGTTCAGTTTTATTCCTAATGTTAACTGTTACATTACTGTTTTGGTAATTGTCAAAGACCAGTATCTTCACTTGGTATACCCCAACATATGCATAAATAAAATAACAAACCTGCAAACAATTTTGCTCAATTGGTCATCAAAGTTGAATAACGAAAGAAAAATACACCCTTGTTTCATAGAATTGTGTGCTTTCAGATGCCTGAGAAAGGCTTCATGCCAGAAGCAGATTCAAATTTTTGGTTGAACCTCTTTGTCTAAAACAACACTACTTCAAAGGGGGTCGTTTCTAACAATGTTTTATAATATTAACAGCTCTCCAGTGCTCTTTACCAAATATGTTTTTATGGTCATTAGTTTCTGGAGTAATTACCAATAAAGTACACACTGCTTTTAAAGAACTGACCTTGTAGCAACCAATGAACGAGGCCCATAGCGCCCAGTGACAAGCCCCATAGTGACTGTGGGTGTTTGCTCAAGTCGCTTTAAATCAAACTTTGAATCTATTTAGTAAGTGTTATGAAATTAATAGTGATTGCTTTCATGTGTAATATTATAACCAGACTCTCTTTGTGATCACTTTGGGAGACTTGTGAGTTATACTTTTCCACTCTCAACATTCCATGTTTGTATACTATCAATTCTTGAACAGATTTTGATTTGTATAATAGCATTTTATGTTTACTACTTCCTTATTCAGGTTTCATCAATATGTCTCGTGCTCTCATTGAGACCCATCGACCTATTGTCTTTTCATGTGAGTGGGCACATGAACTCAATGTAAGTCACTCTGTAAATGTATTTGGATGAATCTCTAATAGTTTTCAACAAAGCAAATACCATTCTGATAATTTACCTTCACATGGAAAAAAATGTATCTTAGTGAGTGTGAGTACCTCTGTGAGTAGGTGTCCCCAAGATTATCTAAGAAAAACTTAATTCTGTACAAACGAGTATTAAAATACATCTTTGAAACAGTTTGTATATTTTGGTCATCGTAAGTAACTCTATGAGTTGATCTTATTTGCTCAGCCAAACTTCACTGAAATTGGAGAATATTGTAATTCGGTGCGGGATTATCAAGATATTCAAGATTCCTGGGACAGAGTGCTTCTCATTCTTGATTGGTTCGCTTTAAAGCAAGACATCTTGG
Organism: Pycnopodia helianthoides; assembly: GCA_032158295.1. Taxonomy (NCBI): domain Eukaryota; kingdom Metazoa; phylum Echinodermata; class Asteroidea; order Forcipulatida; family Asteriidae; genus Pycnopodia; species Pycnopodia helianthoides. Next base: position 21,318,019 of record CM063248.1, read on the forward strand.
CTAATGCGTCTGGACCTGGGAAATACAACGATGCAGACTTTGTAAGTGGCTACTAACTGCATCTGAAGTTTACTGTGTACACAATGTAATTTATAACAATACAGTTTTACAACCAAAACCCCCTTAAAACCTAGATTTCAGGGAGGTAGAAAATGTACTTGGCTCCATGGAATAAAACAAACATCTTTGCAGATGAAAGTACAAATATTATCAACTGCTGATAAAGAGAAACTGGGCACAGTTTGTAGCGCATTCAGATGTTGTGTTTTACAATTCATTGATGATCGCGTGTTGTGGCTGAGCTCTGGTGTTTCTGATTAGCAGAATGTTGGTTCAAGTCCCGGTCTTGACAATTATGTCCTGTTGCTGGCATGGTTGGCTGCAGATTGTGCCACAGCACCTTGTAAACCATCTCATGAGCTATGTAAATAAATGAGTCTGATAATAAGAAAATAGCTCTGCATACCTTGTAGAAAAAAATAGTTCACTCTTTGAGGCACCCTCGGGTGTGGGACACCCTCAGGTATGATAAAGTGCTTTATAAGAACTGTGTATTATCATTGTTATCTTTGAAAAGTAGTTACTAATGGGTTTGAAAGTATTTTAGGTTTTAATAAACTTGTTGATAATTGGTATACATCTTTTTCTTCCTCTAGCTGATTATTGGAGATTTCACCCTGAGCTTTGAGCAAGCCCAGTCGCAAATGGCACTCTGGTCAGTGATGACATCCCAGTTGTTTATGTCCAATGACCTCAGAGATATTAACCCCAAAATGAAGGCGATTTTACTCAACTCAGAAGTCATAGCTGTCAATCAGGACAAGCTGGGCAAGATGGGCAAGAGAATCTACAAGGTGAGACACTGTTGACTTTTTTTCATTAATATAATTTAATACAATAAAATGTCATTTTCTGTCTATTGATTTGTATTCATGTACTGGTGTATTTTGGAAAGAAATTATGAAAATCTATAGCAAGCTGTGGGGGCTCTCTTAGGTTCTGCATTAGCCCTATGTAGGACTCTTCCTCTGTGCTGTACACAGATACAGAGTCCTAAATATTAGGGCCTGTTTCTGGGGCGGGAAAATTTCAAAGCTTCATATCTCAAATCTTACCTGCAAGACGCCACTTATTTCACCAGATTCACATTCCATGGCAGCATACACTTTTCTGCGGTGGGTTTTGGTCGTCATATATTCCTCACAAATCCGTCATTTTCGTGAAATAATGCAGCTCCCAACGTTAAGAAATTCCCCAAACTTTAAACACAGTTTACTAAGAAAAGCCACGACGCGTGTGCTGTGTTCGCGTGTGCACCATATCCTGAGTGCACAGCGTTAACATGCAAACGCAACGCACGATATGTGCGTCATGCGTCTTACACCCGAATGTACGCGTACGCACGGCAGACAACTGTGATTGTGAGAAAACGATCACAACGGGAATTTCTTAACGTTGGGAGCTGCATTATTTCACGTAAATGATGGATTTGTGAGGAATATATGACGACCAAAACCCACTGCAGAAAAGTGTATGCTGCCATTGAGTGTGAATCTGGCGAAATTAGTGGCTTGTTGCAGGTAAGATTTGAGTTATGAAGCTTTGAAATTTTTCCGCCCCAGAAATGGTACCTGATATCCAGGACGTCACTGTAGTGTAATACGAAAGTGAAAGGCCACCAGGGCTAGTTCTGCATCAAACTTCACAAGTGAACGGGAATAAGTTGTTGAACATAACAGTTTGTTCTAAAGAAAGACTCTTCTGAGTTGAAGTAAACAATTTGAGTTTACAAGGAATAGTAAACCTTTGCCGTGATCAATTATTTGATTATAACAACTTTACTTTCAGAATTCCTACTTTGAGGTGTGGACTAAAGAGATGGAAAATGGATCCTATGCAGCTGTCTTTTTTAGTCGAGCTACAGACATGCCTCACAACTTCACAACATCCATGAAGGATCTTAAATTCATAGACTCACCACTTTACTCAGTAAGAGACTTGTTCATGCACAAAGACATTGGAAACTTTAAACAAAGTGATAAATTGGAGGTCAGTGTTAATCCCAGTGGAGTAGTTATGATTAAGGTTACACCAACAAAGAATAACCAAATTCCTTTTGTTATGGACGGAAAAATGAAAAGAAAACAAGAAATAAAATCTGAAAAAGTCAAAGACTTTCAAGACAATATTTTCTGAAGATTGGTTGTTAATGTCTTAGTGACAAAAGTTAGTTACATGTAGTACTTGAATGCTTTTTTCTTTTCCCCACTTTCATAGATCTCTTCTAAATGTTTTTTATTTTCATTGTTTGGCTATGTGCAAGATAACTGTTTATATTTGGAATTGGTGTTTTAGTGTATGAGCTCCTGGAGTTGTGATATATGGTACTGGGCCCAATTTCATGGCTCTGCTAACCGCCGAATTCTGCACTTGCGGTGACCATTCTCCGCTTACTGTTCAAGCGCCGAATTTCTGCGCTAGCTGTGTAAGCGTAGAATGCCTAGTAACGTGGAGTACGCACGCGCACAAGCCGAAATTTCCGCTAACCCGTGGAATACGCTTGACGGAATTCCCTGCTTCCGCAAGCGTCGATTCTTTGCTTACGGTAAGCAGAGCCATGAAATTGGGCCCAGTTGAGTTATTCAGTAGTCAAACTCTGATGTGTGATTATATACATGTTTTTATATATTTTTGTCAGAAAAATACTCTTTTCATTTTTTTTTTTACTTTTGTAGCAACTGAAATCAATTGGGCTTTATTTTTCAACTAAATGCAGATTGTATTTTTCTAGATAATTATTTGTATACATTTCACAACTTTTGTAACTCTTATAGTGATGATGTTCAGTGGGTGGTTTATATCTTAGTACCAGATTAATTGTAACACACCAGTCTCTCAGCCTGCATGGTCCGGACCAACGGTGCCTTTCACTCTGGCATTGCAAGAGATTGCAATTTTTGCCATAGGGTCATGTGCCTGAAATATGGAATTTCTGTTTTTCTTGATTAAAAAAAATGTTTATCTGCAGCTATGGTTTTTTTAATAATCTGTTGACCATGTCAGATGTCACCTCATTTACGAAAAGAGTGACCTTGTGCACTCTAGAGCATTATCTAGCATTGAAAAAACAATTAGCACTTAGCTGATGCAGTTAGCAGCAGTCCCTTGCAAGTTTTCTGGTAATGATGATAAACTTAAAACATAGGGACTATGTCTTTAAGTAAAACACAAACTAGGCCCAGGACTGCTGGAGTTTACTTTTGTCTGGCCTGGCTGAATTTCATGCAGATTGCATTGCTCTCATTATTTTTGTTTAAACAAATATTTTCAGCAAGGTGAAATTCTAAAAACAAGCAAAGGCGGCTGCTGAAATGGTCATTTTAAAGGTCAGGAGGAACAGTAAAGTAAACAGTAAAATATTCAAGCCAATTAAGTCATAAATTGTCAACAATTTAATCTGAATCCAATCAATCTCACAATTATGAAATTTAACAAATGATGTTTGATTGCCAACAAAAGGTGTTTACTCATCACCAAATCACAGTACGATGTAAATTATCACCAGTTATAATCACTTAATAAACTACAAATTAATCTATTAAAAGACAATTAAAAATGCCAGTTAGTTGTGATATTTGAGTTGCAAGCAGTTGTTTATGAAGTATAACCACTTTAAACCAGGGAGGGGGTTAGGTGGAAGGGGGCTGAGCTGGGGGAGATATGTGACCTGTAAAGTCTTCATTGCCAGTGTGCGACTACATGGCTCAGGTTATAGTTCAACACAGTAGTTCTCTTGTGTGTCGGTAGCTCTTAAGAGGTGACACCATGTTGTCCGTTGAGAGTTGCTGAATTTCTTGTCCGCAATATTGCATCCGTGACTTCTCTGTGAATCTGCGGTTCTGTACTCATGCAAGTCCAAATTACTGTGTGTGTTTGTGTTGCCTAGATAATCTACAGTACAGTTTGTATTATTAAATTGTACTCGTATAGGCTAGCTAAAAGCAAGAAGGGTGATAGACCCTCCCCCTTCCATTATTTAAAGACTATTATTTATCAGAACAGGAGATCATTACTTTTTTCAAACCTTAACTGACAACAAGAACAAGTAAAAAATTCTTAATCCAAGTCTCGTAGACAGGAACAAATAAATCAAAAAAACTAAGTGGAGATTGCCATGCTATCCTTTCTTCTCTTGTTCAATAGCTAGAAGAAAACACAAAAGTAAATAAAAAACATGTGGGTCATCAATTTATTTATTTATATATTTTGTGGGGAGGTCTTAAATAACTTATTTTAATTGTACGTAGCCTAAAATAGAAATACATGTATTGTAATTTTTGTATTAAATATAACACTGGGGGATGGCATTTGGCAAAAATTACTGTTATTAAAAAAAAATTAAATTGCATAATATTTATAAACTCTTGGTCAAAAAAATTGAATTATTTAGCCAGAGGGCTTGATAAAAAACCTGGGCATGTGTGGTCGATGTGAATATAATAATGATGACTTACTTTCTTTGGTTGGCAGTGCATTTGCTTCTTTTGTTTCCACACTCTTCAGTTTGCCCTTGTTAAATTGAGTAACTTCTGAGATATCTGGCTTGTCACCCATGTTGCTGGTTCTTCTGTACACAGGAATAGAAACAAACATTGACTCTGTCTGTCAATAATCCTTGTCTTTTGCCTTTGTGCCCCTTCAATTTCAAAAGGTTCCCATAGATTTTCTAATGAAAGTGCCCTTTGCTAAATAAAAATGGCCTTGCCCTCTCAAAAAAGAAATTCCAGGCTTGCAAGTCGTTCAAGTGCAATCAGCTTAACTTTTAATTTCAAACAATCTTAAGTCCTCGACTTGTTTCGTTAGCTAGGCATGCTTGGTAGAACAGACTGAGTAGAAACGAATGAGGCAATAATGACTCTCTCACCAGCATGACCAGTCTCATTCTAGTGATAGCAATTATTATTACTTACGCTAGCAGTGGTAGTAGTACTACTGCTAGTCCTACTTTTTAATTTATATTACTCAGAAAAATACTTTACTAAGTATAGTCACGCTAGTCATGCTAGTGTAGTTGAGTACTACTTACATTACAGTTACATGACTTACTACAGGCAGTGATACCTACGTACAACCATGACGAACTAGCTAGCCAATTTTTTTGTAAAGGCAGATTAGCCGTTATTCACTCAACTGTTTAAAAAAAGAAGATAGTTTTAAGTATTAGTTACCGAAATGAGCAGCTTCAGCAAAATGTTCTACGTCTGTCTGTTTGTCTTTATGCAGTTTGATTTCTCGATACAAACACGAACTTCGATGGAATGGAGGATGATGCAAAATGATGACTGAGCGCTTGCGTTCAGATTAGCCGTTATTCACTCAACTGTTAAAAAAAGAAGATAGTTTTAAGTATTAGTTACCGAAATGAGCAGCTTCAGCAAAATGTTCTACGTCTGTCTGTTTGTCTTTATGCAGTTTGATTTCTCGATACAAACACGAACTTCGATGGAATGGAGGATGATGCAAAATGATGACTGAGCGCTTGCGTTCAATAAAAATTAACAGATCAGGCGCGCGTGGTGTGCAGCATACATTAGCTAGCTACGCGTAAACGGCGGACTATTTTGTGGTCAACAGATGAATATTCACAGGGGTGCGCGTACCTTCGTAAAAGTGCGCTCACTCTTGCATGCACAAACCACTGGTCTCCATATAGCGTGAGCGCGTTCATGATGATGGCGTGGCCTTATGATGAATGCTGTGCGCATCATGTGGAACATGGCGTCATCTTTAAACTTTTGAGAATATTCATGCGCAAAAACGCTGCTTGGCCGCGCATGCGCGGCTTTTGCGCGCCAAAAGTATTTATATTTTTCATAAAGAATAAAGGCGGCGCAGGCGAGATACTCTTTAAAACAAATTTCTATGGTGCTTACGTTCGTGCTTACAGATGCTGAGACAACAGAACAAAAAAACCAGAGTGGGAATTTTCTGTAGTATGTACTGTCATTATAGGCATGGTTGTATAAAGGAATAACCAACCCTGTCAATGGGGATCCCCGCCCCCCCCCCGATTATTAACGGTCCCCTTATATACTTCCCTCTACGAAAGAAAGTGTACTTGTTTTTTGAACGGTCCCCCTGTATACCTCCCTCTACAAAAGAAAGTGTACTAGTTTTTTAACGGTCCCTTACATGGTCCTTGCTCTATGCTCGCTCTCGTTTGGCCAACTAGCTGGCCCCTTTATGTAGTGCTCTTGATGGGTTGGACCATAGAGCTATAGCTCTATGGGTTGGACAGAAGTGTTTGTTTAGTTGGAGATCAGTGGTTAACGGTCCCAATAAATAGCGCCTCCATATGGCGACTTTGGTCTAGCTTTGTTAACGGTCCCCATAAATAGCGCCCTCTTTAGGTTGGGTAGTCTTAAACCAGGACGTCTGACGTCATCACTTAGTTACACAACCTCGAATTGTGTTACTCGACGCTGCCACAGCTTCGTGCTAATTCCGTCTCGTCCCCCTATTTCACAGCATGCTTTGCGGAGGTTAGGGGGACGACATTACGTCACTCTGCCTTTATGAAACTGAGGTTGTCGATTCTCCTTCAACCAAAGGAACAAGGTTGATTTAGACAGGACGTATTTATAGGGGGCGCTATTTAAAGGGACCGTTAACTAAACTAAACTCACATAGCCTAAGGGGGCGCTATTTGAGGGGACCGTTAAAATTTATAACTAAGTACTAATGCTGCAAATGTAATGTGGGGTAAGGGGGCGGGGGAGGGTAGTTGAAATCAGTACGCATTGTGTTTTATCTTTAGATAACATTTTGAGCTTGCAAAGGACGTTGAGTGGGGTCGAAACGTCGCCTGCCCTCCTGACCCTTTTCGTCCATTTCTCCAGCAACGAAGCATAATGGGGTGTTGTACGGCAGAGTTTAATATTGGGGAAGGTTGTACTTCGTGCGGCAAACACCCAGGGGAAGGGGAATGGCTGAGGAATAAAGTGGAGACACTGATGGAGTAAAACATACAGGAAACAAAAGTACTGTTCAGGAAGAATATTTTTATTTGGAATATGACGATGTTAATAACTTGATAAACTGTAATACATTACTTGCATTGTACAAAATATGAAATGTAAAATACAGTATGAGAAATATATCAAAGCACAATAGGTCAGAACCCAGAAAAATGTGGATGACCCGGTACACTACTTTGTGGAAATGATTGGTAATTTCTGACGACATAAAATTGTGTGACCTGACTCGATCCACACTGCTTGATGACAGGCCAAAAAGTTTCAGATGTAGGTATAAGTCGAAAGCTATGAAGAAACCAAGAAATTCACAAAATATAACGCTATCAATATTTGTGACCAGGCACTTTTAGTGCACTGTCCCTTTAATTAAGGTATTTACTTGTGCAACCCTAAGTACTGTTGTTGCCTAGCAACAACCATGTGCAGTGGACTTGGATGTATCCAGCTCTAGGGCTAGTGGCTAGTGCTACTGGTGGTGGTTTCTTGACATTGACCCTGGGGCTGGGAGTCTCTGGGGGCATTACCGGCTTTGGCTATAGAATGTTCCCACAGATGCAATGCACTGTACTTTGAAGAAAAAAAACAGGACTTTCAGTGATATGATTGATGACAGAGTTTCTATACAGTTAACGACGGCAATAACAAGAAAGTCTGTGGGGGGTGCATCTTTTGGTTATGTATCTCCCTCGCTGGTACCAGTGTGTGGCATGGATGGCAGTGGATACCGATTGTGGTAAGTTCTGAATAAGCAAGATTAAATTTTGTAATAACAATTTTTTGGAGAGTATACTGAGTAGCAAATTAGCATCATGATCAACGGTCCATTATAATGATTGCTAGTCATCTCGCCCCCCCCCCTGCAAAGTCGCCCCTGCAAAGTCGACCCCTCACAAGCTCGCCCCCTCCAGGTACAAACTCGCCCCCTCGCAATGTCGCCCCCTACAAAGTTGCCCCTCGCCAGAGTCGCCCCCGACAAAGTCGCTCCCTTAACAACAAAGTCGCCCCCTGACACAGTCGCATCCTATGCATTTTTTTGCTATTGTTGCAATTATTTTCTAAATTTTCTAAATTTTGTTGTTTTTTAACTTGATTCAAGAAAGGGAATCCTTAAAGACTTTTTAACATTTTTGTTGAGGGTAAATAACGTGATAACTTTTACTAATTGAAAAACAACAAATTTTCTCCCGTTGTAACCCGCTGTGCAGCTTCTGCAGAATGACTGATCCCTTGGGAGCAATGCAAAGACAGCCGGCCTCTATGACATCGACATGAAGCTGACCGTGCAGGAGCAGTTCAGCACAGGATACGATCGACAAAGCGAATTATACTGACTTGGAAACTGGAGTTTTAATTGGCTATTAGAAGTGCCCACCAAGAAAAATGAAGCACCCCCTTGTGCTACCCTAAAATGTTTGCCTAGTTTCGGCGATACGACTGGGCCACAGCCGGCTGGTGGGCACTAGGGCGAAGCATGGCAGCAGAAAAGGAGCAAGCGTGCCAATATGGTGGAGCATCAACCATTGTATGGACGAAATTTGACAGGGTATGTATAGGGGAATAAGAATAATACAAATTAAATTGTTTTGACTCCAAATATGTTTCATGCGAATCCAATCGGTTGGCAGACTAATTAATTTAGTCTAGGTGTTTGATTATTGTCAGTGGCCAGATTTGTCTGTGACAGAGATCCGTCACTCACACGTCGACTTGTCATGGCACTCTGTGTAGAGTTGTCTCACTGAGGACTTGTCAAGCTGTTGAGTTGTTTCACTGTCAAGTTGTCCAACGGGCTAGATGTCTGAACTTCCACTCCATCCTCCCGGTGGTTGGGACCATCTGAAAGGTGGAGGTTTACAATTTTTGCATGGTCATACTTCTTCTTCTTATCGTGTCCACACACAGTAGATATTGTGTTTCAGTCAGAACTGGACATAGTTCCTAGTAATATCATTGTACTCTGCAAGGTCCTAAGGTTTGCATTCTTGCTCCAGTAGGGGGCATCGCAGAAGGTGCTCCATAGTTTGTGGCTTCGTATTACATATGCAGGTCACGCATTCAGAGTTTAGGTGTCCCCACTTCTTGAGAGACACTTTGCACCGTCCAGTTGATGTTCTTAGTCTGTTGAGGCACTTCCATTCAGCCCAACTTGAGTCAGCACCAGGAGGGAGTTCTTCTGAAGCACTTAGCGGCATGGATGTATGTTTTAGGTCAAAGTTTACCAAGTCTCTCATCCTACATGGCAGTTCGGAGAACCCCGGCTTCTGCACTTGGTTTGACTTTGTTGAGGAAGCTTTTCCTGGTCATACTAATTACCGAAACTCAAGACAACTTGGCCAACTCAACAAGACAACTCAAGACAATTTACCATGAACTCTTCTGTTCTTTGGAATGTACAAATTGATGGTAGTAACTTGTAAACTAAGATTCTGACTACATTTTTCACATGGGTCCCCATTTATTAGTTAGCCACCCTTTCCTACAACTCTCATTAACACCCCCATGGCATAGTCCTGCACTTGTTTTATCCTCTAAATTTGGTAATTTAATATCTACATGTTTTTACGTCTGTCCAGCGCAGTACATTTGGACTGTACCATTTAGATATTTACAGTCCAGCAATGCTCCACAATTCAAAGAGCACCCTCTGTTGGGAGACAATTATATACTTTTTTGTTTGTTTTGGTTATATTAATTATATTAATAATTAAGTCATCATGACTCATGCAGACCAACTTCCTATCCTGCTATTTTTTATTTCTTCATTTAGTGATATTTTTGAGTAGTATACTAAAACAATTAAAGAGAGAGAAATTATGTGGATCTTTCATGTTTATTACTAAATGTTACCTATAATGGTATGGTCAAAGTGCAATGCCCATGTGCGATGACCTTGTGCGATGACCTTGTGTCAGATAACAGCAAACAAAAAACATTGATAAACCATTAATAATCACCAATTTGTTTGTTTGTTGCTTCATTATAATGTATTCTCCTACACTGTAAGCACACACAGGTAGAATTCATGTTAATTTTGAGTATTTTTGATACATGTTGTCTTGTGTTGTCTTGAGAGGTTGAGTTGTATGCTAGGTGGTACCACAACTAACATTTATTTTGTTTATAAGCAAAGAATTAAGCAGTAAGCATAGCTATGAAATTGGACCCTTGAGCAAAAATATCAAGTTAAATTATTTCATTATTCTTGTTTACTAACTTCAGTTATCCATTTGAAGACTTTGAGGTGATGACCCAGGACCAGGAGCATGACTGCCATTGAGTACTGACTGCCATGAATTATCATCTGCTGGACACCCACTGAAGATTACTCACATGGCATGCTTTTAAAAAAGGTAATTAATTCAACGACAAACATTTGGCAGGGTATTTCCTGTGTCTTGGCATGTTTGGGTGCGAAAGTGCATTCTTAACTTTGGCTTGGCTGGGTTGAATAGACTGCCTAGTTCAGCAGTCTGTGTAAGAAAGTTTTCCAATGGACACTTTTTCTCCTTTGATTGGTCAGCTCGCTATAACGGTTCTTCTCACCATAGAGCAAGGTCTCACAACCTTGTTTCATTGGCTTTTATTTCCTTCAATTGTCGCAACTTTTCTCCCAGGGTGCCTTGCTCGAGGTAAAGGGGACGTTGTTAAGGCGCATTGAAGATAAGGTTGTCGATTCTTGTGACACCCAAAAGATGGTTGAGTTAAACTAGACATAACCTATAGGGGGCGCTTATTAAAGAGACCTTTAACTGAATTAAACTTAGCCCCTCTAGGGGGCATTGCTTTAGCCTAACTGTCAGGGGGTGGTATTTAAGGGGAACATTAAATAAACAAGGTCCACAAAATTATTATTAATGTGCATATCCCTTTCAGTTGTATGGGCTTAATGTTCTGAATAAACAAAGTGAGAACTTACAATAAACCTTTGGTTTCTCTCTCTTTTGAAGTTGCTTCTATTAACCTGAACTGAAGCTGAAGTGATGATGACCACTCAACTCACTACACTACACTGGCCCCATTAAAGGTGTCAACATGCTGGGCTCCCTCCGCTTCTTGAAGGAGTCAGTACGGAGGAAGAAGGGAAAAGGAGTGTCATGACTGACCAAGGAGCTGGTACTGCTTTTTTGCAATGGTAAGTTTCATTCAAGGATGCAAGTCGCTCATACCTTTTCAATTGATGATTGCTGAATTGAAGTGGCTGTCTGGACAGTTCCAATAGACCAATTGCGCGACCAATGTTTACATATCATCACAATACTTATAGTAGGGCAAGTCATCTCAGCAGATGGCAAAGATGTGCAGAGACTATGTTGTACACCGACAGTCGTCTTTATTTTTGTAAATAATAATACAGTTTACTAAACCCTTTTTATTCAAGTTGTATGTTGTGACATTGATTTTAATCACATTACTGTTTCCAGTATTCTACTGCAAAAGAGGTTTATTTGAGTTATGCACTATCGTCGTTAGACAACAATGTAGCCACCTGGTCTTTTACTTGTTATGTAAATACTGTAATTAAAGTAAACAGCGTTGGAAAAGTGAACATTTAACCTTGCAGAATTCCAAATAGACTAAAGAACTACACAGTTTTGGAAAGCCTTTTCTTTCGGATGTTTTCAGCTTCAACATTGTGACATTCTTATGTTGAAAGGTGTGTCATCCCGATTTTCTGTGTAATTACCATATCATGAACATAACATTCTTTGTAAAATTTCCAAGACTAGCTGGAGCTGTAGCTTTAATCAGCCACTCCGGTAAGGTCCCTGGTACAAACTCTGGAATATTCTTCAAAGATTTTGAGAAAGAAGACCATTGATTGAATAAACAAATGCAACAATCATCACATTTTTTACAACATTTTCATTCATTCATTCATTTCATTCATTTCTTTTATTTGTCTCAAATCGTGGCCCGGAGGCCAAATTCCAAAAGACAATAACATTAAAACAATAAAATAGCAATAAAAAAAGAAATAGTAGAAGAAAAAAAAAGAAGTAAAAATAGCAAAATGCTAGGCAAGAAAAACAAACAAATTATCGTAAACTAAAAACACAAAACCAGGGAGACAAAACAATACGCAAAGAAAAATCACGCAGGGCCGGCATTTAAAATGTTAATGAAGTAAGGGATGGGACTTTGTTGGAAGCGCTTGGTTCTAATAGGGAATTGAGTTATGTGGTTACTGTTCCTTAGGTTCCTACCATGACTTGCTAGCCTCGTAGGGGGGAGTAAGTGAGAGGTTCTTGAATTAGCACCAAGTGTTTTAGCAAATTTTAAGCAATGTGCGACCCTTCTACTATCTAGTGCATCCAAGTTACATAGATTGAGCACATCCAAGTATGAAGTGTACTGATTCCCCATGATGGTCCTACAAGCTCGTTTCTGTATCCTTTCAAGATCATCAGTTTGCTTTTTGGTTAAACTAGAATGCCATATCACATCTGCGTACTCGACCATAGGTCTGACATAACTGTTGTAAACAACCAAAAGTTCCTCGTGATCAAAGCCAAATCGTTTAAGTGATCTCAACATGAAGAGGCGTCTGTTAGCTTGTTTTACCATATGATCAACTTGGGCCTCCCACTTAAGATCATCTTGAAACCAGAGGCCTAGAACCTTGGCTTTGTTGACATACTGGAGCTGTTCAGAACCAATGTACAAATCAGTATGTATAGGGGCAGATTTACTGAAACACACTTCAAGAGCCTGGCTTTTACAAGGATTTAATTTCAGGTGATTATGATTACCCCAATCTGAGAATTCATCCAAATCATTTTGTAAACTGGACATGCCATTGATTTTCTTATTTTCAGCGAAGGTAAGATCATCGACATATTTCCAATATTCGGAATTAGCACTCAGAGCGGCATCGTTAATCAAAACTTTGAACCCCACAGGACCTAATTTGGTGCCTTGTGGGACGCCACCATTCAGAACAACATAATCAGAAGTACCATTGTTAAACCTGACACATTGCTCACGGCCGTGACACAATGACACTTTCCCATGGAGGACGCATTGTTTGTTAATGTTTGATACCCACTATAGGTCACGTGACTTGAAAGCGCAATCGGTCTATTGAACAAAAATATCAAGTTAAAAAATCTTGTTATTCTTTTACCAACTTAAGTTACCCAAAGACTTTGAAGCGATGACTCAGCTCCAAGAGCATGTCTACACAGACTACTATCGTGATTGCCACAAATGTTCTTCTGCTGGAAACCCACTGAAGTGACCAAAATGATATTTACAAATAAAAGGTAACTTTTAAATTGGGCACAAGTGGTCAGTTTCTCTCCCTGCCAAAAAAAAAAGGGAAAAACAAAATAACTGGGTGTGCCATTGCCAAGTCGCCCCTACTGACAATATTTGTGTCTATTTAACTCTTTTATACAAAATTTCTGTCTCCCTCTCTTGCTTTTTATACATATCGTCTTGACATACGCGAATCTCTGTAGTTTTTTTTATAGTTTTTTTTCAATGAGATATCGCCTAACTCACAAGGCCGAACGGCCACTCAAAGTGAGGGCTACACTTAACTGATTTGGGCTGTTGACCCAAATCAACTGACACCAGAGTCACGTTGCCACCTACTCCTGGGACTGAAACAGGGTTACCCCCTTCACAGTCCGTAAGGATGTAGGCATGGGTATCATCCACTGGGAGCCTGGCTGGTAGAGCAGAATGCACTACCTTTTCAACTTTTTACGAAGCAATTATGGTTAAGTGCCTTGCTCAAGGGCACAAGTGTCATGACCGGGAATCGAACCCACACTGTGCTGCTGACAACACCAGAGCTTGGGTCCGGTGAACTAGACCACTTGGCCACGACATGTAAGCATTACAAGTCTATCAGTCTGTCACAGTTCCCTATGATACATCTTTATTCGGGTTATGGAGGTCTGGCATGAACATTGTGCATTTTAACCATGCGAAATGTTGTTGCACAACTCTTGTGCAAAATCTACTACAATTATGCATTATGGACAGCAGTGAAAGACAATAAAAAACCTGTTAAGATCTATAACCATCATCGTGAAACAGCTTTAAGATTCAGTAAAATTGTGTAATTGAATCAATTTTTCAGTTTTATTCAAAAGCAATAGACAGAAGGGGAAATAGAAAATGGGTGCTGAATATTTTGTTTACAAGCCTACTTCAGGGCCAATGACCAATTTTTCAGAGAAAAAGCAAATATTCCTTTTATCACTATCATCATTTTTTTCTTGGCATTCAAGAATCAAAAATTCAAGAAGGATTTATCAATTCTTTGATCAGAAATAAAACTTTTATGTCATTTATTTCTTTCTTTACATTGTAGGTACGAGTCTTACATGTATCTGCAGGCAATGTTAGCGCTTAAAGGCAGTGGATACTCAACAATACATTACCATAAAAAACTTACTTGGTACAGAGCACCTGAGAGCTGCTAATAGTATAAAACATTGTGAGAAACAACTAACTCTGAAGTAATGTAGTGTTTGAGAAAGTATGGAAGCCTGTTAGTGCCACCTTTATTTTATTTTTGAATGCAGTTATTTATATTTTTGAAAACAGTTAAAAAAAATTAAAACAGTTAAAAATATAAATAAATTCTATGAAAATATAAATAAATGCAATGAAAATATAAATAAATGCAATGAAAATATAAATAAATGCACTGAAAATATAAATAAATGCAGAACCAAAAGTTACTAAAAATAGACTGCGCGTCCTACGGCCTTTGTGAAACGGGTCATTTGACTATCAGGCCTGTATTCGATGTTGTACTGAGGCCTGCGACCCAAACTTGGTTTCGTAAATTTCCTGCTCTGAAATATTTCCTGAAATAAAATTAACTGCTCTCGGAAATATAATTAGCTGCATTGAAAGTATAAATAACTGCATTCAAAATATAAATAACTGCACTCAAAATATAAATAATTGCATTCAAAAATAAAATAAAGGTGCCACTAACGGGCTTTCGTAGGAAAGAAATAATTTCTCACTAACATATTTGAATCTGAGAAAGGCTTCAGGTATGAAGCCTTTCTAGGCATTTTAAAGCACACAATTCTACACAACAAGGGTGTTTTTTCTGTCATTATTTTTTTCACAACTTTGATGACCAATTGAGCCCAAATATCACAAGTTTTTTATTTTATGCATATGTTGGGATACACCAAGTGAGTAAACTGGTCTTTGACAATTACCAAAAGTATATTTTGCGTTTAACCAGGAACGAGAAGTCATCAGAAGAAACACCATCCTACGGTAGTAATGATAAACCCTTTGGATATTATTATAAACATATCACAATTTCTTCTCTTTTTTTTCCTTCCTCCAAGCGAACCTAAAATCAAACCAACATTTCTTTGTGAAAAGAGTGCATCAGTCATTTTTAGTTTTGGTACTTATGAAAAAAAATGCTGGGAAGACACATGAGAGTATAAACCGTGAACATTTTTTTATAATATTTCATGAATTATAATTTGGAAAAACTAATGATGTAAAAGTTATTGGTGATATGTTTCGTCCTTAGTTTTACCAAATTTTTGGGGGGACTCATTCATTGACAAACAAGAGAAAAACCTCCTCAACCACAAAAGGCTATTTGTAATTAAATTTGTCTGTGCAACTCTCTACTTTAATTTTTTATTTTGAACATTTATTTGTTTGCTGATAAAAAATAAATAAATTAAATATCGAAGCAATTTGTAAATAATTTATTGTAAATGAAGTTATTGGTGAATGTTTACAACAAGTACAGTGCTCTTGTTTTTGATCAACTATTTTGTTATTAAAAGTTTTACATTGTTATAAGAATTCTCTTGCAAAACAGATTGTTGTTTCAGTGTGAATGTGTTGAATACCTTAAATTTAATAAATTATCAAGTCAGATTTGGGCATGAAAATGTGAGCATGTAAAATTCTTTTATCGGTATTGACTGTTGAGTTACTTATCAATAGTTATTCACTCAATCTAATAAATTGAGTGTAAGTGAAGATAAGAATAAGATAATCTTGATTACACAAATTTTTGTGAATACAAGTTTTTGCTTTCTATTCTTCTTCACACAAGTCTTTCAAATTAACTGTGTCCATAAATAATATTCGACGGCAATATTAAGAAGGTCGAAGCATAGCATCAGAGGGATCTTAAAGTTTATAACCAGGGTGCGTAAATAGCGCTCTTGTTTGAACAACTTTTCTTGACGGTCCCCTTGTTGTACACAGACTGGGGTCACCTGTCTTTATCATCCGCGAGGATGACACAGGGCCAATGATCTCATTTGATAAACCAATGATATCATTGGATAAACTTGCAGTGACATAAGCTTTTCATATCTGTGTCATGATTGCTCCGCTCCGAAAAGACGTGTTTGTCAGCTTGAACCGGACTGTTTGACGTCATCAACTAGTTGCACAACCTCGTTTCGTGGTCAAAGACGCTGCCACGCTAATAATTCGTCCAACAGCTTCGTGCTCACTAGCTAATTTACTTTCGTCCCCCTATCTCCCAGCATGCTTTGCTCGAGGACAGGGGGACGATGTTACGGCACCATTCGCTCGGCCCCAGCGGCCTATCCAGGACCACTGGGATGGGCTAATCAGCTTGCACAGATTCTTGTTTAGAAAGTACGTCATGTGTGCAGTGCTTTGCAGTGTGAGTGTGATGCATGATGGGACTGAGCATAAACCAATGAGTGTGCTTGATACGTTTGCCTATCCCAGCGCCTTTGGTTTTAAGGCAAGGTGCTGGGGACGAGCGAATACGGCACACTGCCTTTATGGGGTTGAGGTTGTCCTTTATTCATTAAACCAAAGGAACAAGGTTGATATATACTGAACGTAATCTTTGGTGGCGCTATTTATAGGGACCGTTAGCTAAACTTCGCTCGTCCCCAGCGCCTTGCCTTAAAACCAAAG
Organism: Pycnopodia helianthoides; assembly: GCA_032158295.1. Classification (NCBI taxonomy): domain Eukaryota; kingdom Metazoa; phylum Echinodermata; class Asteroidea; order Forcipulatida; family Asteriidae; genus Pycnopodia; species Pycnopodia helianthoides. The sequence continues at coordinate 21,334,968 of CM063248.1, forward strand.
GCGCTGGGATGGGCAAACGTATCGTTATACGTTAATGCTCAGTCCCATGCAAGCTGATTAGCCCATCCCAGCGGTCCTGGATAGGCCGCCGCCGCTGGCGAATTTTTTTTTTCCCAGCGCGGTAAAGGCCAAAATTTGCATACCTCGCTCCCATTGGCTGGGGTCCGTAAACATAAGCTTCATGACATCATATCAAATAGCAGCTGCACAGAACCGCTCATCACACATCACTATTCGCAGGCCAGTTTGCTACACAGTCTAGCAGCAGAATGTACACGTCTCGAGTCGAAAAGTTAAAACAAACAGAAACAGTTTGAATATGCCTTGTCCAACACGACTTGAAAGGGATATACCGGCTGTCGCATTATTGTTAGTAGTATTATATAACTATAAATAGGGTCTGTGTTATTATTATTATTATTATTATTATAACGGCAAATAATTAATTAGACACAAAAAAAGAAACAAAACACACGATGTAAATGAGAAAATAACAATGTTTACACAAGTACCTTGGAACAATAAAAAAAAAATGAGGAGAGTCAGGATAAGAATAATCTTGAAGGATAAAGTTAGAATATGAATGGTTTCTTGAGGGGGGGGGGTAAGTCTAGATTTAGAAATGATGTCACAGAGTATAAGATCAGTGACATATCATTTCCTAGAAATCGGATGAGGTAATGGTCAACAGGGGATTAATGGTCAGTACTGGGGGACCTCGAGGTCATAGCCTAAGACTATGTGTGTGTGGTGTGTTTGCTGAGAAATGAGAGTGAGCCTTGAAATGACGGATGGGCCACCTGTTGACATGATGTTGTGATTATTGGGGGAATAGTGAATTTTGTAGGGAAATCAGCCTTATTGACATTCAATTTATTTGCTTCAGTTTTGGATCACAAACCAAGTAATCCGTATTCAAAGAAGGACGACAGTCATCTACAATGAGACGTTTACACTCACGTCCATGATCGCACTGAGTATTTGATGCACTGCATGCACGTGCACGTTGTGTAACATGTACTAACATGGAAGGGCTTTTCAACTTGAATAATTCAGCATCATCCAGCCAATGGGAAACGAAAATGCAAATGATGGCCTTTACCACGCTGGGAATTTTTTTTTCGCAGGCCGCTGGGGCCGAGCGAATAGCTAAACTAGACTAACGCAGCCCGAAGGGGGCGCTATTTATGGGGACCGTTAAATATAAACAAACGAGGGCCAGAAAAGTTATGAAAGTTTACACAATGTCCTGTGCACATTTCTTTTTATCTGGTTTGCGTGGATTTTGTGGTAAGTTGTTAATAAGCCTGAAATTGTATTATAAAAATATTCCAATAACCTTTGATTTTTCTTTCGCCAGTTTTGATGTTGCCCCTATATCATCGGTTAAATACAATAAACAGCCTGTAGGATGTCCTGTGTATAAAGCTTCTCTACGATGCGAAAAAAGTTCAACCTATTTTTAAAAATACTTTTAACTAAGTTAAGAAAGAAGCTGGAAATTCCTCCACTTATTCTTTGTGTCCTAAATTACACTTTTGATGGTTCCACAAATAATTTTTTTCTTAACATTCAAGAATGAAATATACTCGAGGGATGTATCGATTCTTTGGTCAGAAATAAAATCTGTAAGTCATTAATTGTTTTCTTGACATTGTAGGTTTTTCCCCTAATGGCCGCCCATAGACTGTAATGAGGCAACTAAGTATGCATATGTGTGCACCAGACGCCTTTTTTTTACATCGGTGGAAGTGATGTGCCAGTGCGGGGCTTTATTGTGCAATAGCGGGCCATGATTGAACCAACTTGGAGGGGAGGTAGGCGTCTCGTGTACAAACGGCCTGTGTGCACCATACGCTTTTTTTAACATCACTTCCACCGACGTTAAAAAAAAAAAAAAAAAAAAAAAAAAAAAGTATAATGTAGATCAATGGGTTCTTATGTACATGTACATGCATTGTGTCCGTAAATAAAGGCTAGTATGTACAACGTACTTGCACACCGCATGCTTATGCGCGCGCATGCTTATGCACCGCATCATCAGGCGAGGCAAGCATGAGAGCGCGCCTACTAGCCTAGCCGCGCGCGCAACCGGTCCAGATCTGTGATGCATGCATCATCCATGCACATATCATTATACATGTATACCATTACGGAGACCGGTCGTACGCGTATGTATGTTTGTGCCGTGGAGCCTATCTGATCGTCGTACCGTTTTTTCCAGTTTTGTGCCAGATTACAACATTAGATTTGGTAAGTTTTGTATTCTCAATTGGCTTGTGATTTTGGAGCACACTGTTAGTATTACTATATTTGGGTTTATAAAAAGGTTTTTTTCACTTCAGTCTTTATCATTAATAATTTTGTTTAATGAAATGTCATGAATGTCGGTTGTTGAGAATGGCCAGTTCAGCCATCAGCCCATATCAGACTCCCCCATGGTTTGCTTGAGTTGGTCTTGAGTGTTTTTCAGAGTGCCTCTTTATCTCTGTACAAATCATGGTTTAAACCTATCTATGCAGGTTCAAAAATACAACCTAATAATTACATGTAATTGACGGCGAAAATAATTACTCGAGCTATGCTGTATTTTGGAGAAGGGATGAACAGATGAATGATGCTAATTTTGTTATGTTGTGTGTTGTCTGCACATTCCCAAGTCATCTCGGTCCCACCAAGTCATCTCAGTCAACTCGGTTGGTCATAATCACTATTAAAAGAAAAACATGTTTGATGATAAAGCATGATTTTATGCAAACACTGTACAACAATTTCAACATCATGATATAGAACTTTCCATTGCAATTTGTGTAAGACATGTTTTATTCCAATATGCAATAAAATAAGAAACACATTTTCCAGTAAAATATATACAAAATAAATAAATATTAAAAACTATTTCGGGAAGTTAAAGAAATGCCTGGTTAAATTGTTTTTGGTTTTTTTAATTAATGAACCATTAAAGAACATGTTTGGTTGTTCAATCTAGATTTCACTCTTTATGGGCCCATTTTTATAGAAAATAATTTTAAAATATCCCAGTTGGATTTCATTTATAAATTTTTTAGGGAAACTTAAGCAATGGTTAACTGAGAGATGACTTGGGACCGAGTTGACTTGGGACTGAGGAGACTTGTGGACAAGTCGTTAAATATCTGTCTCAGTGATAGAACGGCTCTCTCTCAACTATACTCTCGCAAGACTGCTGCTCCCCTGTGCGAGACTACTGCTCTGGAGACTACAGTCCCATTTAACAACTATATTGTCGCAGGTTTCACAAAGTAGAGTTTTACACAAAAGTCATAATTTTTATGAAAACTTGTTTAGTCACTATTTGGACTGCAAATACATTTATCTTTCATTATACCAAATCTTAATCCTCAAATTTGTTTAGTTTTGCAAATAAAGTAAACAACTTTTTATAACATCTAAACAAACTAACGTTATTCGTTTTCACAAAGTGACACTTTGCATACGGGCAATCCGGCATATGGGTATGTGTGCTTAAGTGCTTACAAGGCAAGACAACCTTATGACACTTTTAGTTTTCACGAAGTGACGGTTTGCAACTTGCACAATGCGCGCTGTGTGTTTGTTAGTTTTCACGAAGTGCCATTCTAATTTTGGAACAATAACTCATTAAATATGAACTCATTTTTAAAAAGTAAGTAATTGGCTGGAACATTTAAGGTATCAACTTTCATACACTAATTTGGGGGAAATTCCCCGTTATACAAATCCGTCCAAGAACCATATTAAAAGATCACCAACTTCAAATGGAATTATTTCTAAACCAAGTTTTACCTATGTGGGGTCGGTAGCGTCAGTTTGTGAAACCTGCGACGATATATTCAAACTACATCCATATAGAGAAATGGAGTTGATTGAAAACGCGTGAGGACAATACACATACCATAGAGCATGGTATGCAATTATGCATAACTTATAAAGACAAAATTAACTGCATTTTGTGACTGAAATGTGCTCTGTAATTTTAATGAACAAGTATGTCGATATCTCTGGCAATTCCTTCCTCCTAGTCCTAGCATAGCTTAGTGTTAATTTTCCTATCCCTGTTTATTTCTGTACAATGTAAGCTTGCCTGATTAAAACTTGGCAAGAATTATCAGTTTATCTTGTGATAGCTTTTGTAATATTCTAAAAACTGTCTCTGTTGTTTATCAAAAAAGTGGAAATGTCAATTTTAGCCACCTTGAATAAAAATAGTGTTTCGCCTCATTCAAATCAGGGTTGATTTGAAAGTGAGGTTTCCGCCTCATCTCCCCCATTTGTTTTGTAGGCAACATTCTGCTTTACTTGGTCATAACTAAAAATTATCAAAAATTAACAAGCACTTTCCCCTTCCTGACAGCAAGAATAAAGAACTTTTTAATTTATTCACTTCAAAAATATGTTTTGAAAGCAGCCAGACTAAATTTATACTTCGGAAAGTCATTGCAGCAGACGTGCACATATTGGTTGCCAAAGCATACTCTACACTTATTTGAAATACGGCCCATGCACCAACAAGATTGCATACATTTGTACATGTGTATAATATCTCGTACTTATGGAATATTGTAATTGTATTTATACAAGACTTAAGATGGCAAACTCTTGCATGAAGCCTATTATATTCTTGTTCCCAATACAGGAGTAAGGTAGTAAGTATTAATACTTTTGAATACGTGTATCATTTATTCATATTTTCCGCACTTCCAACACATTTTATACACAAGCTTTTAAAATCGACATTTGAGCTTTCTCTTGAATTTTTGTTCATATTGTTTCATGTTCACCAAATTCATGTGGAGATCATTTTGTGCCTAAATTTTCCTATGAATGACCCCTGCTGGTTTGGGTCTTGTTTGGTAATGCATCAGCCAACTAGCAGCAGGATACAAATGCTTGCTATTAGTTATGACTGACTTACTCCTGGCGGGAGACACATTTTCCAATAATGATTCCAACATCGTTTTCGCCTCCCTGTCTTGCCATTTATTGGTTTTTAAAGAACAAAGCAGGTCTGGACTCTGGGTCTTATTTGGGATTGAAAGCCTGGCTGTCCATATTATTTTTCCCTGGAAGGTCAGAAGGTCATGATTGGGAAGACAAATTAAACTTGAAAGCTCACATAAGAACAGAACATTGTGTAGAATGTTTTTCCTAATTTGAATGTCAAAGCATTTATGTATATGAGCCATAAAATGCTTACCGCCTGAGAGACTCTGGCTTGCCAGTGAAATTCTCAACATGATAAAGAATTGCAGTACTTTTTTACTTGTGACATAAAGACAGCCCACTGGCACAAAGCCTTTATGTCAGAACTTTCCCAACCAAAAGTTGTGCCAACCTTTGTTTGCCAAAATACCAGCAACCTTCATTGCAAAAAAATTACAGCAGTTAATCATCTACATGGCATTTAGTACAATAATGCTATCATTAATAATAAATTATACCCAACAGTCACGAAAAGTACAGTACACACTTTACATAACAAGGGCAGATTTGTGCCAACACAAGACACAATGTATAATTTTTGATAGACTTAAGGCTTCTCATACCAAATAGTTGGTCATCGTTTGTAAACAAAAGCAATATGGTGCCAAATATGACAGTCCAACAGGTATGGAAAACGTCCCGGTGACTCCATGTAATGTCATGTAAAACCATGCGATACAGTGTCGTTTTCTCTATGTGACAAAGCACTCACATCCCGATATTAAAATATAGCTTTATAATTTGCTTTATCTCTACTAGACTTACATGTAGGTGCATCAGTTTATCAGAATAGTTGATAAACAAGTACAAACATTAATAGCTCCATGTACAAACTAATATCAGTTAAGGACTACTCTAGTAATTGTAAATATTTACTTTACTTGTAAGGTTTGTAAACAAATATGACAGTTGTCTGTTGATATGACTATTCAATTGTCATTTGTCCCTTTTAGTCATGTTAGACAGACAAGAACAGAGCAAGCAGGGATAGCACCTTGTAATATTTGTATCCACATGCACTGATCATTTTTCTCAGCACAAACTATATTAGTCACTGGTCCAACTGTTAATAAGTTATCAACATTGTCTTTGGCTGGATTAATGAAATTTCAAACTGGGTCCCACACATAGATTTGATTTCCTATGAACAAACACAAATGGCTAAAAAAAAATGCAAACACATTAAACTTTGTATGGCAGTGATAATTTAAATGTTTATGGTTTTTGAGGCATTGCATGGTGAGGTATTTACATAATATTGGATGGCTTTGAGTGTGATACAAAAATATATTGCTCGAGCTATGACAATATTGGACGAGTCGAAGACGAGTCCAATATTGTCATAGGGAGAGCAATATTTTCTTTTATCACACGAAAACAAAGCCATACAATATTATTGTTATCTATATCAGGCTTACTAGCGAAATAACAAAACTTAACTTATCTAAATGCTAAAAAAGTTCACACCTCCACAAAACTTCGACAGAATATCGGCGAGTTTAAGCTTATCGAGTGCTTCAAACACCACCGGGTACAGTGACCGGGTACCAGCGAAAGTGTTGTTGATTTTTCGTTGATCAAGCAATATTGTATCGACAGTTGAAGTTCCCTGATGACAAAGCAATGCGAAAGCAATATTGATCTGTCATCCAGGTAATTGCGTGAAGTTCCCGGATGACAGAGCAATACAAAAACAATATTGATCTGTCATCTGGGTACTTGCGCTAAAGATATTAAATACACTGATTTATTGTACCACTTGGAAGCCATCGGTTTGTGGTAATACCATGTGTATATATATCTACTTTGCTGTGTGAATTTTGTTCTTTAGAGAACTTGTTGCTATTTATTCTACTGCCGCAGAGTAGATTTTTGGAACCTGTGAAAGCTTGAGCTCAATTGGTCATTGAGATCACGAAAAAAAAGTGAAAAGAGATCTTATGTGTTTTCTGTTTTTTCAAATTATCGCGCGCGATAATTACTATTGTTTTACTCGTTTCTCAGAAACGATAGCATTTTAGGCAGAAATATTTTAAGGAACCCTTTCTACCATTACTTACTTTAAATCATGTAAGTTATGTGTGAATCTATGAACATTGTGTTTTTTGATCTTACCAATAGTGTACATGGCCTTTAATAGCTACATGTAAAACTGTATGCCCTGTTTAATGTATCAAACAAACTAATATTGGCAAAATTAACTCTCCTCCTGGAGTAGGAGTACGTGCAGTATGTACTTTGATAGTGACAGACATGATATGACGCAGTAATTGCTTGCAACTGTTTCAGTGTTTCAATAGTCTCATTCAGTATTACAAGATCAACACTGCAATAAAGACTTGATCAATGTGTATCAGTAAATTGGGAAAGACTGAAATATGTTACTGAACCTCAACCCTTACTTTTAAACTTGCACGGTTTTTATATATACTTGAGCAATATCTCCCACAAAACAAATAAATTAAACAGTGATAGATGTCATTACAGTTGAAAATATAACTTATGGGATGTTCCTGGACAGTCTGCAGCACAGCCAATAGCCAATATTCTTGACTCATAAAATATTCATACATTGTGCATGAATACATACCTGTACGTAAATGATCTCGAGCATGTACATGTATGTGCTATATGACAACCAAATGACCTTATTGTATTGATGTTATGAATTGTTTGCATTCCCAAGATGAGACTCTAGACATACATAAGTGGTATAGTTTCTTCGGTTATCTTGGTACGGATATTTACTTTACCTCTGTTCCTTTTCCTCTCTTAATTTTTGAACAAATTATGTATGTTAGGGAGCATAAACCTAACCCTTTTTCTTCTGTTCAGTGAAAAGCCTTACAAAAATGTGGAATTGCATGTGGAAGTAATATATCAAAATGCTAGAGGAAATAGATTGCTAGAGGAAAGATATCAGAGAGAGGAGAGAGAAAGCGGATACATGTGTCAACTTTTTATATATTTTTTTAGCCAACCCAAAACCTGAAACTGTAACTCCAGACAGTAACACCGGATGGGCAAAGGCTATGGGTTTCAGTATAATAAAAAACATTTAAAAAGTAAAAAATACTTGGTGTTACTGTTGGACCCAATCTTTATACCATTGTGACTCATAAAACGGAAGATTATTGGCAGACAGTACACATTCAACCCGCCTCCACTTCTTCATTTTAGGTAAGGAGGTCATTTACTCCTGGGGTTGCATTGGGTGTGCCTGGTGTATTTTATGGGATCAGGGCTGCCACTGCCTCTTTTGTGAAGGCTGCATTTGGGAGCATAGTTTAGGTACCCTACAGTTCAGGTGGGACTACTCCAACTGCGGGTACAAACGGTGGAATCGTACTGTGCATTTTATGTTATTTTTTCCAAACTTTCAATAATTTATTTACTGTGTAATAGGCCGTGGCAAGCTGCCAAGTGTAGGCCTACATGTTTTGTTGGCAAGCTGCCATACATAATAGGGGCCTAATTAGCTTATTGTAAGTCTAAAGCCAAATGTGGGCTAGCTTCCCGTGTTATTGTTTTAATTAAGGCCACATTTCAGTTTGAATAAAAGCAGTTTAAAGGGCCGTTCAAAGTAGTCAATATTAAAAATATTATATATATTTTTTTAGAATTTATGGGTGGGTGGCTCAAAAGAAATAACTGAAAATAAAAATTTAGTTCGTAAGTGGAAAACAAAATGAACAAAGGAAGAAGAAGAAGAAATACCCAGCTGGCCCAAATCATCCTCTGGCACATCTATGTGCCAATTTAAGTTCTGATTAAACTACAAAGTTGTTTGTTGAAGCAAGGAAAAGCCGTTGGAAACTACTTATCTTGGAGACCTTTGATCCAAAATATATAGTGTGTCATTTGAGGTATTACTTTGTTTTTCACTGTATAGGATACATAATTGAATCAAAATTTGGGGTGGGCGGTTGGGTAAAAAAAGGAAGAAAAAAAATTGAGTCAGTTTAATTATTTAAGTCAGTTTCATCGTATTTTTGTTGTGTTGTCGGAGTATAACCTCTTCATCATTTTACCCATTCTACTTACTGGCTTGTCCAGATGTTTTCATCTTGCTAAATCAGGAGTTTGTGGGGTCCTGCTATTGTTGTTTTATTATTCCCTTTTTCTTAAGGCTTCCTCTGTGTGGTCCAAGTGAACAAAGACAAACTTTGTGGGATCCATTATGTAAAGGACCCCACAAGTGCCCTTCTGCCTTCTGTAAGCCCTTATAGTTACATGTGTAGACCATGTTACATTTGTTTACAGAGTGGTGACCTTTACATTATAATGTTATTCCTGACGGGCAAGATGCTACACAGGCTCAATGGGAAAATTTATATTTTGTGTCATAATTTTCACATAAATTCAAAATTTACAAAAGCAACAGCTGTACAGCTTTTGAGATGTCCCCCCTTTCTTCATATCAAAAGTTTAGGAAAATCAGACAGTGCGATCTCCATAAAACATAAGATTTGTTGTATTCTTCCATTGAGCTGTGTACAAAATGTGCCCGCCGGAAGTCCAGGCTCTGTGGCTCTTTTGTAAACACTAGCAGCTAGATGGAGCGATTTCTTGTGTATAAAATGCTGCAAATGTAATGTGGGGTTCTAGGGGGCGGGGGGGGGTAGTTGAAATCAGTACGCATTGTGTTTTATCTTTATCTAACATTTTGAGCTTGCAAAGGATGTTGAGTGGGGTCGAAATGTCGCCCGCTCTCCTGACCCTCTTCGTCCCTTTCTCCAGCAACTAAGCATAATGGGGTGTTGTACGGCAGAGTTTAATATTGGGGAAGGGTGTACTTCGTGCGGCAAACACCTAGGGGAAGGGGAATGGCTGAGGAATAAAGTGGAGACACTGATGGAGTAAAACATACAGGAAACAAAAGTACTGTTCAGGAAGAATATTTTTATTTTGAATATGACGATGTTAATAACTTGATAAACTGTAATACATTACTTGCATTGTACAAAATATGAAATGTAAAATACAGTATGAGAAATATATCAAAGCACAATAGGTCAGAACCCAGAAAAATGTGGATGACCCGGTACACTACTTTGTGGAAATGATTGGAAATTTCTGGCGACATAAAATTGTGTGACCTGACTCGATCCACACTGCTTGATGAGAGGCCAAAAAGTTTCAGATGTAGGTATAAGTCGAAAGCTATGAAGAAACCAAGAAATTCACAAAATATAACGCTATCAATATTTGTGACCAGGCACTTTTAGTGCACTGTCCCTTTAATTAAGGTATTTACTTGTGCAACCCTAAGTACTGTTGTTGCCTAGCAACAACCATGTGCAGTGGACTTGGATGTATCCAGCCTCTAGTGGCTAGTGCTACTGGTTGTGGTTTCTTGACATTGACCCTGGGAGTCTCTGGGGGCATTACCAGAATGTTCCCACAGATGCAATGCACTGTACTTTGAAAAAAAACCAGTGATATGATTGATGACAGAGTTTCTATGTAACAAACAAACACTAAACAATAATATCATATTAAATATGTGACAAACAAACACTAAAAATTTAAAATTAACAGCCCAAAAAAGAAAATACTACACACGGCATGCGTGGTGGGTGGACAGATCATATTCGTAGTGATCAAAGCTACTATACAGAAACTATATATTTGTTACAATAATATCATATTAAATATGTAAAATACAAACACCAAGCAATTGTATCATATTAAATATGTTACAAACAAACACTAACAATTTAAAATGAACAGCGCAAAATAATATGATATTAAATATGTAAGAACAAACACTAAACAATTATATCTTATTAGATATATGATACAAACAAACACTAACAATTTTAAATGAACAGTGCCAAAAAAAGAAAATACTACACAAGGTACGTGGGTGGACAGATTATATTCGTAGCAATCCAAACTTCAAAAACAGAAATGTGCAGATAACTTGATAAAATGAAAGAACAGAACAATCTTACCACACTGCTTGGATGACAGCAAAAGAAAAAGTTGTGCATGGGCAACAATCTTAGAGGCTTAATAAAACTAAGGATTCACAAAACAACACGATAAGAATTCGAAGCGAACATGACAAAAATTTCACCAAAGCAGAAGTGACAATGCGTCGACGTGGCGTGGGCAATAAAAAAGTGTTGTCGCTATTGTTTAAAGGTGCTTTCATTATGAGAAAAAGTTTCATCGCGGGTATTGCATCTCATGAGAATTTACCTTATTCACGCCACGCTGCTTCTGACTGTTCACAGAAAAGACATACGTGTTGAAGGAACCAAGGACTTTGAGTGACATAAAAATGGTATAACAATTTGTGGAGAAATATTCCACATAATTTTTATTTATAAAATGTGCTAGAAACATATTATCAAAGTTAAATAAAATTACTATGAACTTACCAAGACTCTTGGGAAATTGGGGCGAACAGCGACAACTCAGGAAAGACGCGGACCAATCACCTGTGAGGAACACAATTGGCACCCGGCTCGACAACGCGTCTCCAGAAGGCACGCCGCCGGGACACCAGTCAACGAAAGATGGCGACCAAAGATGGAGGCTAAAAATCCGATCAACGTCCCCACGCACCACATCGTCCCCCTCGCGCAGGCAGACGGGCAGACCGCGCAGCGCCGCGGGAAGGAAGTTGACCCAAGCTTTAATAGTATAGATGTGATGTCACAGGTCACATCGTCTATTCATAAGGGATGGCAGACACCCATACACAGTATCCAATTTAATATGTGGCACAAGTGATACCAGTCTCTGCTATTCTGGAGGTTGCTATTGACCCCTTGTATAAATGTCACCCATGGCTACTGTCGTCCACAAATGTAATAAAATTTACCTTGAGCCCTCACAAGAAAATATTCTTCTAAATTATGTGTTCTAAAGAAATAGTCACTGTCAGTGATGTAACTTGTCATTGTGTTTTCATGTACTTACTACAAGTGAAATGTTGAAATGTTGAAATTTTTATAGGAATCTATTGCAGAAACTTTTTTAAATCAGTCTCCTTGGTGGATCAGAGATATATGTAGATAAATAATCTTTAATTTCTTTCCTCAGAATTAAAACTTGGATGAAGATTACATTGCAAGATGACAAAGATTGTTAAAGCAAAAGGTGTTTCCAAGCCTCGAGGAACATGGGGCAATCATTTTGAGTTTATTCTGTCCAGCATGGGTTATGCTGTTGGTCTGGGTAATGTTTGGCGGTTCCCCTACATGGTGTATGACAATGGTGGTGGTAAGTTATTAAAGATTTTTTTTTTAAAGCTTTTGCCAATAGACCGTGCAAGTCTTGTGTGTATTCGACCGTTTGGTCCCACGTACATTGCTTTTAACGCATGATTGAAACAAATTTGCGCACTTAAAAGGTGATTTTATTTTATTCATTTGTTTGTATTAATCCTATATAAATGTAAATAATAACACTTACCTGTGAAATTTCATTTCAAAAGGTGGTAGCGTTTTCTATATCGCCAAAAATCTGGAGCGGTTGTGTCCACAGAGTAAGAATAATAATTGGAATATACAATCTGAGAAACGTTTTTCAAATTGAAATGTTTTTTGAATCCCTTTCTCTAAAACCAAATCCCTTTGAAACAAATCGTTTCTCAAAATGATATAAATTATGAACAGCGGCAGTGCGTTTTTATGGTCTTAAATTTTTTGAGTAATTACCAAAGGTATACCGTCCCTTTAAAAGGTTGCATTGATCGAACACGCACGAGACATGCACAGTCTACATGTACATGTATGGACAAAATTTACATAATATTGGATGGCTTCAAGTGTGATACAAGAATATATTGCCCAAGCTATGACAATATTGGACGAGTCAAAGACGAGTCTTACATTATCATAGAGAGAGTAATATTTATTCTTGTTTCACACGAAAACAAAGCCATGCAATATTATTATTATCATTATATCAGGCTGACTAGCGAAATAACAAAATTTAACTTACCTAAATGCTAAAAAATTTAAAAGTTCACAAAATATGTTCAATAGTCATGTTCCAAAGTTCACAAATTAGTTCAGAATTAAAGTAGCAAGCGAACGATAGGATTATTCTGCGTTAACAGATGCAAATCTTGCACCGGTTGAAGTTCCTGGATGACAGAGCAATACGAAAACAATATTGATCTGTCATCCGGGCACTTGCGCTAAAGATATTAAATACACTGATATATTGTACCACTTGGAAGCCTTATATAGATAATAATATTGAATATTGCAATATGTCTCTGCTTTGACTGTACCTGTTATTTACTATACCATGGGTAAGCTTTGGGGGCCACACCAGCTGACAATGTCTTTTGTTAAGTATATTTACGACTGCATGTATGCCTTCATTTTCACAAGTAATGATACAGATTATAGTTATAATTCAAATATTTCTTTGTTTATTTATTCCTATTGCTTTTTATTTTCTCAGTAGTTGGACACATTTGTTATTTGTGGTAACACAATTAGAAAAGAACAAATTTGTAGCAAAGTAAATATATTTAAAATTCAGACATGAAATTTTGACATAATGATTTATTTATCTCATTAGGCGCCTTTCTGATCCCTTACTTCTTGATGCTTATCCTGGCTGCAATACCAGTTATGTTTCTTGAGGTAAGCTTCGGCCAGTTTTCCAGTCTTGGCTGTATCAGTTGCTGGAAGATCAGCCCGCTCTTTAAAGGTTTGTGGAGGTTATTATTGTTTTTATTAATGTGCAGACCCCTGCTTAAAAGGTTTACAAATTGACATTACTGCATGAGTATTGGTTTGTCAACCAATATCAAAGTTGGACTGAAAAAGTATTTTATTAACCCTTACTCCCTAGGCCCATTCACCCACATGTCACCTCAATCCTCCTCTCCCATGTCACTTTACACCTACTTGTTTGGACTTGGATAAGATTGGAAAGCCTGACCCATTCCATGGCTTGAATTTGGGTAAAAAAAATCCACAAAACCTCAGGGCTTGTTGCTTAACATTTTTACTAGACCAGAATTTTTTCACAAGACCAGATTTAAAATGAGGAAACCTTATATAAACATACGAAGGGGTCTTTCATATAGCTGTGATAATAAATCTGTGACTTGAACTAAACGGTATGTTACTACTTTTTTTGCTTTAAAAAAAATAAAACTTAATATTTTTGGCGCTTTCATAACACCTCTCTATATTAGTGTCCATTCTGTATTTCACTGACAATCCCACACGGGTAACTGGAAAAGTATTCTTAATCTCAAAGCAAACTGGTTAAAGACATAATACATTGTGACATATTTAAAACAAAATGTCCCTGATGCTAAAATCATTGGCCTTGGGCCTGCGGTCCAGTGCTTGTTTCAAGCCCTATAGTGATAAGCAATTGTTACTTGGGCCTACAGCCCTCATTCCTTTGGAATCCTTCATTTTGGCATAGAGAATATAGAAGGATTTGGGCGGGTATGGGTTAATGAGACCTTACTTGGAGATGAATGTTCTTCATTTGTTCTTATTCAACTGATCAAACAAAAATAATAGGTTTTATTTCATCAATTATATTAAAGAATTTTGAAAGTGAACTTGATCATTGAAATTTGCATTAACATAATTTATTTAGTTGTCAATTTAGGGCAGTTCTAGTTTAGAATTATGTGAAACTGTTATAAATTTGTATAACTAATTGAGATTACAACATTTTAAAAGGAAAACTTGTCTGTTTGAACATCCCTGTGTTAAAGGCATTGTACACTTTTGGTAACAGCTCAAAATCAGTGTCCACATTTTGTGTGATTCAACATAATGCATGAAAAAACAAACCTGTAAAAGCTTGAGCTCACTTGGTTATCGAGGTCAAGAGAAAATAGTGAAAAGAGACCTTATGTGTTTTCTGTTTTTTCAAACATCAAGTTTTTATCACGCGTGATAAAAACTATTGTTTTACTCATTTCTCAGAAACGATAGCATTTTAAGCAGAAATGTTTCAAGGAACCCTTTCTACCATTACTTACTTTAAATCATGTAAGTTATGTGTGAATCTGTGAACATTATGTTTTTCGATCTTACCAATAGTGTACAGGGCCTTTAACAGAAATAAAAAGGTCAGCAAACAGACTGGTAAAATGCATCGCAAAAACACCGTACACTATTGTACATGTATTGTATGTGTAAATACATGTAACAACTGCTTAAATATGCATTCACAAGATTGCCAATGTAATTATTGTCCATTCCACAGGAGTCAAACTGAAAGGGATCAACACCATTGTACAAGATGATAATATTTATGTTAATCAGGTTCTGTTATGTACAGGTTGGGTGCATACATAATTTGATCTAGATAACAACTGGAACATTTACGTACGCACATCTTCGCTGTGTTTATGTACAGTTTGTACACCGTCGTCGTTGCCTGTGAATATATTATGATCATGTGCAGCACAGACCAGAATGTGAATTTCTGTGTGGAACTGATGAAGACCCTGTGCATTTACAATTTATTATTTAAATGGGTGAATTTACTTCCCAATAAAAAAAGTTATAATAAAAAATACA
Source organism: Pycnopodia helianthoides (assembly GCA_032158295.1). Classification (NCBI taxonomy): domain Eukaryota; kingdom Metazoa; phylum Echinodermata; class Asteroidea; order Forcipulatida; family Asteriidae; genus Pycnopodia; species Pycnopodia helianthoides. The sequence continues at coordinate 21,350,498 of CM063248.1, forward strand.
TTTATAGAGTGCTCTTAACACTGGGTAGCACATCGCTTTGAAAACAAATACAGTTGAATTAAAAGCACAAAAACTAGGCAAGTGATTTTAGTCAATATAATACCAAGTACATTTAGAAAACCAGACGAAACTATTGATACAAGCTGTACATGGTGCCATCAAAATGGAAAAAAAATCATAATTTCAAGTAAATTTTCTGTGGTTCTTATATTTTCATAAATAGTCTCTCTGTTTAATTATTTTAAAGTGGATTTCTGTTACCTTTAAAGATCTTATTTTTTGTTGTGTTTTCGTGGTGATCCTTCAACAACTAATAGCGTGCTCTTTACTAATATACATTAAATGTACTGTCCTCTGCACTTGGATGATGTTATTGTCAAATATGTATAGCTCATAATTAAATATTTATTTAAAATTCAATATGTATTAAAAACAAAGTCCTTTTTTGTGATTAGTCATTGCTAACAGTTTTTTATTTTATTTTTTACTGAGTTTTGTTTTCTTGCCCTTGTAACAGTGATATTTTAGAAATAATATTTTCAAAATGTTTTTTTTAGAGAGATCTGTATGAAAGAATTTGGTGCAAAAATGATAGTGTACATGAAATATACTGCTTGATTTTCTATTGTATTGTACTTTGTTTGTACAAAGTACATGTAGTGTTTGTCATACATTACATTATACTGTTCTTGTTTGGTGATATCAATATCTTTTATTTCAGTTTTGAGCCACATGGTATGTTTTCTCTTTCTCATATTTGCCTTTGATATGTTAATTCACAAACGGGGCCAAAGACTTAAACGAGCATTTAGTGCACCAAACTAAACAGAAAATGCATGAAAGGAAAATGCATGACAAGGAAGTGCCTAAAAGCAGATTGTTTGTTCAATTTAAAGTACTATGAAACAAAAATGATCCTGTAACTTATCATGTTGTGATATGTTGATTCAAACCCTTTCGTTATCGATGAATTCCAGTTTCTATTTTCACATGCATAGGTACACAAGCCTGTAACGCTTGATGGGAATTAATCTCAACAACTATAAATGCCTTGTCCTTGTAATAACAACAATAACAAGCAAGCAAAATATTTTATGAATACAAAAGCTGCATTGTACCTAGATGCATCAGAGAGTTCTGGAGGATGTGGTATGTTTCCCTCCATTGTTACACATCATTTGTGTTCTTCAGATGTGTTGCAAAAACAAACACAGCTGTAGTCACAGTTATAAGACGTGTGTTTAGAAAAAGCATTAGTGAAGCTATGGATATTGCAAGGTGCATTCTGACAATGAATCTACTTGGATTCAGGCTCATCAAGTTATTCAAGGTCTAGCTGGGGTTTTTTGGTGGGGGGGGGGGTTGCTTGAGATAGACTTGGTTTCTGTCACAATTCTATCATAACATGAATATTTGTTACATTGGAAAGTTTATTTTGAAGTGAGTTGTTGATGTTTATTTATATATGTTTTTTCCTTTCCTGCCTAGCTTCAAAGTTTGTTTAAGGGCATTAACATTCAGGTTTTTAAAATCTTTTAAGTATTTTTAGAATAATTAACAATCAGGGCACTAAAGAAATTGTGTGCTTAGAGGGACAGGGTTAAAGCATCATTGTTTTTGTGGGTTTTTTTTCTTCAAATTAATACCAAGTAAATTATAATAAGAATATGTTTTGAATTACCTCGAAAATCATACTCCCACGGCCCTTCACATAACCATAATACTGCAATAAAATTGTGTATGTTGAACCACTAGGTCAAGAGTTTCTAAACATGGATTTGGCTTGTGGAATACGTATATCATGGCTAATGTCAGTGACAATTGTCATCAACAAAAATTAATAAATGGGGAATTGAAGTTGTATACGGTTTTTAATATTGTTATCAAGAAGAAAGCAATTGTATGTTTGGACAGACAAACAGACTGCTTTTCTTGTGTGATTTATTCAAAGGTTTATGCATTTTGGGATCTCATGTGTTTTAACTTAATGACCTTTGTTTGGTTGTAGAATTGACCATGGGTATGGATTATCTTATGTCCCTGCTTGCATTAAGACATTAATCTATTCTGACGTGCACATAAAGATGAGATTTATTTTCCGTAGTAATCAAAACAAGTTCCTATAATTAAAAGATGTTTAATAGTGCTCCTTGGAGATTCAGTTGGTTATTTATCCAGCATTGAAAAACAACTTGTTAATGCACTCCTAGGCCATGTGTTTGGGTGGATGCCCTAATCTCCCAATTTCCTTCAAGGCTTATAGAAATTGCACTTAATATTTTTGTAATGTATGATTGAGTATTTTTAGATTGATTGAATTCAAATGTTTGGTCATGTTGTTCAGAGAGAAGTGTGATATAATCACATTGCCAATGATATTGTGAACCAAGACTTCTACACCTGCATTAACAAACATGCCTAGGTAATGGAGTGATCTTAATCTGTAAGTTTGTGAACTTTACTGACGTGATTGAAAGGTGCAGTATTTCACCTACATGGATTGCAAATTTGTTCTAAAGGTCATAACTACTTTGGTTTCAATTATATTTTTGTTTGCCATTTGTTTTTTCCAGGTGTGGGTGTTGCAATGGCAGTTGTATCATCTTATTTTTGCCTGTACTACAACCTGATCATCGCGTACACCATTCGGTACATGGTTGTTTCTTTCAAAAATCCACTTCCCTGGACGAGTTGTAACAATACTTGGAACACAGCCAGCTGTTATACCACAGTGTCATTGAGCCTTGGTAAGAATTCATTGGATTGTTGCCAGGCCACTTAAATAAATCCTGTGTGGGTACCTTGTCCTTGCGTTGCACCTGTTATTTATAAGTACTTTTTATTTGGCAAAGAGGTTATTTTACATCAACAAGTTAACAATCCCTTTTTGCCAACTGATATTTTAATACCTTTTTCGACCCTGAAATTGAACTTTTGGCATTGAATATCAAGATTTATTACGTATATTATAATTTATTTGTTTATTACTGCCATTAGGATATATAAATACCTAAACCAGTCAGTAAAGGTGAAAAACAACCTGTTTCCTGAATGTCAGTTTCGAAGAAAGATGTAAAAATGTATAAATTTATATTTGTCATGTTAACATGGACTTTTAAAGGAACATCACAGAATTGGTTTTTGCTAACAAAACAGTTGCTGGCAGTGTAAGCACTTTATGTAACTCACCATATACATAAAGTGACAAACCTGTAGAAGTTTGAGATCGATCAGCCATCTGGGTCACAAGAAAATAGTGAAAAACAGATTACACATTTGCACGGAAATCATATAGATTCAACAAATGAATAAAACGCTCACTGAGCGATAAACTCCAATCGGAAAATTAGTTTATTCATTTCTCATCAAACATGGCATTTCAGACAGAAAAATTTCAAGGGATGTTTTCTACTATCATCATCATTAGACTGTGTAAGTTTTATGTAAATCTGAGATCAAAAAGTATATTTGTTCTTACCAATTCTGTAATGATCCTTTAAGCATATTCAGGGTATTTGCATGTTTTATATAATTTTTTAATCCTTGATCATTGATAGATAACTTGACGAAAGAAGATGCTCAGTTGGTATCGTACAATACAGAAACTCCAAATACTTCAGTCGTTGAGGGGAATGATAGCAGTTTGGATTCAGGACCTCGTCGGATCAGAGCCAGTGAAGAGTATTGGAAGTAAGAAAAGGTTTTTTAAAGTAAAAAATTTAAACCTGCAAACTCATCTGTGTACTAATCAGTTTAACATTAAATTTCTAGTGGGACTTGTTTTTGCTGTTGACAATTATCTTTTCTTTTTGCAATTTTGATAAACTTTCTTTTCTTTTTTTGAGTTGAAATTCAAATTTTAATGTTCTTCTTAAAAATTAGTGTCTTCAAAAAAAATATTTTCATCACCTTCCATCCCCCTCCCATTTGAAATAATAAGAGGAATGAATTATTGTTTTATTTTATTATAGATTTGGCGTGTTGAATGTTTCGGAAGGACTTGAGGATATTGGTTCTATCCAGTGGCCATTGCTTCTGAGCTTTCTTTGTGCCTGGATTTTGGTTTATTTGTGTATCATCAAGGGAGTCAAATCATCAGGAAAGGTGTGTATGCATTCAGCACACTAAAGCTCCATCTAGTATCATTGTGGCAAGTCTTGGCCGAGCAGTCTAGTTCACCGGGCCCGTGCTCTGTTGTTGCCAGCAGCAGAGTGTGGGGTTTGAATCCCTGTCATGACACTTGTGCCCTTGAGCAAAACACTTAACCATTAATTTCTTTGTAAAAAGTTGGGAAGGTAGTGCATTCTGCTCTACGAGCCAGGCTCCTAGTGGATGATGCTCATGCCTACTTCCTTATGGACTGTCAAGGGGGTAACCCTGTTGCAGCCCCAGGAGTAGGTGGCAGCTTGCCCCTGGTGATAGTTTATTTGGGTCGACAGCCCAAATCAGTGAAGTGTGGCATCTGGGCTTGTGAGTTAGTCGTTATCTCATAAAAAAATATAAATAAATTCTGAAATTAGATATTGGGATGCTTTCTAACATTATCAAAGTCCAATGTACATTCTCATAATGAGTAAGTAACATGTAACCGTTGTAATGTCAAAAGTAAGCAACCCCCCATCTCATTTTTATTTACAGGTTGTGTATTTCACTGCAACATTCCCTTATTTTGTTCTGGTGGTGCTGTTTATCCGAGGTGTGACACTGGATGGTGCCATGAAGGGCATTCTCTACTTCTTAACACCAGATTTTGATAAACTGCTCTCTGCCAATGTAAGCATATGTCCTGGAATTTGTTAACAGCTAAATGAATAAATATAACAATTCTTACAATTTTTTTTAACAGGATCTGTCCTTGTCTTGAATAGATGTAATAATTGCAGGTGAATAAAGAAAATACTTTGGTTTTACCGTACAACAATAAGCACTGTTAGCTCTGTGCTGAAATCATTAAAATTGTTAAATTAACTCTTTGCTCAATGCGTTATTCAAAAAATCTCTAATATAATGTAAGTAGTTTCCTTTAAAAGTATATACGCATTCATTGATGTAACTACTTGTACGTTGACTAGGTGTGGAAAGCAGCAGCTACTCAGGTCTTTTTCTCCTATGGAGCTGGATGGGGTGGGATTCATACCCTCTCTAGTTATAACAAATTCACCTCCAATACTTTACGGTAAGTAAACAGCTTGCTCAACTATTGATGTATTGAATAAATAAGGCATACAGGCATCATAGTAGTGGCAGTACAAGCATCATGTTACATCGTGTAAAAGTATTGAAACCTTTTGCTGAACGTCAGTGCTGGGACAAACTTCAAAAGATTAATCTTTAAAAAACAAAACAATCAAGTTGTGTCGTCAGTCCATAGGATTGATGCATTTGCTAATACAATTTTAGATCAATCTAAGTACTTGGTTAAATTGACACCTCTAAATAAAACAATCAACACTAACGGGCAAAAATTAAACATTAAAATATTTGATTTCGGGTTGAACAAAGAAAAATTGACTAGAGCGGGATTTGAACCAACGACCTCCGGTTTAACGTGCCGGCGCTCTACCAACTGAGCTTCTGACAGGCACCCCCGAACAAAGATATTGACAAAATAGGGAGACCGCCAACATAGGGCTAGATAGCTCAGTTGGTAGAGCGCCGGCACGTTAAACCGGAGGTCGTTGGTTCAAATCCCGCTCTAGTCAATTTTTCTTTGTTCAACCCGAAATCATTTAAAAAATATACCAAGTCAGTTTCCCTTGTGGTTTATTATTTGATATTAAAATATTTGGATACACTTTTCATTTTGAAGAAAGTGTGACATTACTCAACGGGTTCAAATGTAACTCATGTGATGACTGTTGCTGCTATGAACTGTGACATGCCTTACAACATGCAGTGTTCTCCAGGATAAAAATGATTAATATTTGGAAAACATTTCAAAAGTTTTACAAATTTGGTTGAAATTTGTTTTTGTGAATGATTCAAGAATGTATATGAAATATTAGTGAAAAGTATAGATTTCAATTATCTATTCATTTTTTCCTGGAAGACACTGTAAATCAAAGTCCTTAAAATGTCATTAAAATTTCTCTGCAGTTGGCCTGAAAAGGGGAACAAAATTCTCAATACAAATGATGTCTTAAAATGTTTTGGTTGAATGAAAATGACTGTAATTAATCCAAGATATATAGTTGAAAAACTGGGTGATTAGTTTTCTTGAAACAAATCTGACCTTTTGATGTTAGATGCCAACCAGAGTATTTTGATGATATTACCAAGTCTGAACTAGGGGATCTTTTCAGATTGATCAAAGTCACATCCTGTTATCGTAATGAATTAATTTTCTCATCCGCTTTTATTATTAGTACTCAAAGCTCAATGTTCTTAGTCAGGAAAAGTAATAAATCTTGTCACACTGGTTCAAGGCCATGTATTGAAGTTTTACATGTATGGAACAATCTTGATTAAATGTTTTGGAATGATGAAAGTTTGCCATATGCCATGCAGGCTAATCAGTCCTGCTTAGTTAAGACTTGATCAAAATATCTGAAATGGTCATGCCCTGAATTACAATCTGTATAATATGTTTTCTGTTTGTTCGTTAACATTCAGTGTGTGTGTGTGTGTGTGTGCGCGTATCAGAAATACAAACTGATTTATCTTCAAAATGAGCCATTTTATTGTCTATTACTGATCTTTGTCATCAGTACATCTGGTCTACAGTGGATGGACGAAGGGATTCAAACTGTCAATTCTTTTTATACATTTTACTCAATCGCTTCTCTTACCTTTGGGTAAAACAAATCTAATTTATGATATTCGTGTTTGGGTTTTATTGTTGGTCTGTAGTGTTATTGCATGAATACACTTTTGGTAAGAACACAGTGACTTGTTTTCAAACCTTTATGAACAGTAAGTAATATGTATAGAAACCAACCTGTGAACAGTTCAGCCCAATTGCTTAAAATGAAAGAAAAACAAACCAATACAAAAACCTATGCCACTCTAACAATTTACTTTTTCATAAATAAGTGTAAGTACTGTTTATCATGTCCAGAAAGTTTGCATGCATTTTATTTTTGCATTTTGGCTTCTATCTCTTAATAGCTAAGGGCAGAATTTTACAGGTAAATTTATACCCTTGCAAACTGTACATAAAGTATCCCTTTAGGTAATACTAAATAAAATATTTAATCTGTGTTGAAATTACCAAAAGTGTATCATGCTTTTAATGTCCTGACAACAAAAGTATAAAGGCTGGTAAAGGGTTTTTAAAAAAGTCTCAAATTTTAAAAGCAATATTGATTTAAAATTAAAAAATAATCAGATTCCTTGATAAATGATTCCCACGGTAGACTGTACAGAACCCTGTAGTGCTATATTGTGCTTCTCCAGTTCTCTGAAAAACAATGATCAAAGGATATTTGTGTACACTAAAATTTAATACAGGGAAAATAATTGGTACACTTGGTAATTTTTTCAAACAATTGTTGCATTTGTGACTTTATACCTTTCTAAAAAAAAAAAATAAATAAATAAAAAAAAATCAGCTGACAATCAAAATGGCTCATTTGAATACTTTATTAAAATGTTTGAAACTAATTAATTTTCGAATTTATCTTCTTGAGACAGGATACAGCTTTGGAAGGCAGCCTTCATTGTTTGACACCCATATAAACACAAACACATGCGATACTATAAGCACTTAAGTATAAGCAAAGCTTCAACTTTACGAAACAATAACAAAAGGGTGGAACTACAATTAATATATTCTCTGTCTTACTGCTAATCCTCCAATGTTCATACAAATTTTTGCAATAATAATTATAAAAAAGCAAGAAAAAAAGCAATTGAGTTTTGAGTAACAACTTACTTTCATAAAGGTAATATTTGTCATTAACAATTTTTTCATTTTCTGAGCGGTGATATTTCCCTTGGTGAAGTAATTTCATAGTGATTAATCAGTGCTTATACCTAGTGTGTATAGTATCATTCACAATGTAACAATATTAATGACATACACAAAATGACATAACTGACAGGTTTACTAGGAGCTGAATGGTCAGGTAAGATGAAAAGGTTGTCTCTCAAATACACCCAATCCGGACTGATTACAATAGATATGCTTAGGTTGGAGCAAAAAGCTTTTACAATCATTTTGTTTTGAAAGTAAAAGTAAAAAAAATTGACATGTATTATCTCTTCATAAACTTTGCCAACAAATTTGCAAGACACAAATGATAATTGCTACCAAAAGTTTATTTGAACATAACTCGTTGTGAAAACTTGAGCAAGCTATTGTTTTCATGTCCAAAAGTGAAGTCGAAATTCACTAAAATAACATACTCTCTGAAGTGAAAATCCAACGGCAACTTGAAGCACATATAATTTTCTCTTTTAGTAAATGGAATGGAGAGAATTTTACTATGATGCTTAGTTGACGCAAAGCCTAGAGCCCGTTCACACACAGAGCAAAGTGATGAAAATTAAATGCAACAGAATCAAGTTTTCTGAAATTTGAGCAAATGTTCTATCACTGCATCACGAACTCCACATCATAAAAGAAGATTCTGAGAAATTTTGCCTATTAGAAAAAAATGTGGTTAAAAAAAAAGTACCTACTTTTGCTTCTATTGACTTTTGGTAAGGTTTGATGAGATCCAAAAATAAAAATTCTACTTATTGGGATTCTTGAAATCGATGTTGCATTGGATTTCGTCAGATTGTTTGGTATCAAATTGACTTTATACAGGAGGCGACATGGTGTGAATGCTTCTCAAGCAGATGGAATTTAGGACATCATGATCTGTCAAGCTTGAATGAATATTGTTAACCAAACATAATAACCAAGTACACTAACATATCACTTTTGTAATTTTATCATGCACCACATTGTCCGACTCCATAACTTTTCAGACATTTTGTAAAAAAAAAGAAAGAAAAAGAAGCTTCCTAAAGACAGATTGGAAATACAAATTCCTTTTGCTTGTTAATGCACTCATTATCAAATAAACATGTTGTGTGAACAGGCTGGCAAACAGACAAAATATCAATACATTGGGTAGATGCATTGGAAACTTTTCATCTACTCATGTATTAATACACAAGAGTAAAAATCCCGTTGTGCTTACGTTTGTAAACACTATTTGTTTGACACAGCAGAGAACTTATCCCCACAACGCACCATCTGCGTATCGCCGTCGACCAAACAATGGGACACATCCATCGTGCCTTTCAGATTGTTCCATTGTAAGGTAAACATCACCAAAATCTGCCCCTGTAAAATTGGGAGGATGATCTCCGGGTGCTACGTGCAGATTTGCTCAATGATTTTGCTTCAGCTTGCCATGAAAACAACAAGTACATCTTTCCTGAAGAGGTTTCCTAGATGCTTCTTTTTAGCCCTAATGATGGCATATTAATTGTTATCTTTCTTAACCTGGGGGTGAAATTTATCATGAGAACATCGTCTATCAATATTTTTTTTGAGGTGTTGAGAATCAATTTAATTACAGTACATGAGTTCATGTATTAACTTATTTTTTGAGCATCTGAAATCCCATCACCAATGTGTGAATCCTAGAAGAGATGAATATTGGATTAAAAGTGGCTTTGATTGTCTTTCATGGATATTATTTGATCCGGCCCCAATAAGAGCTGAGTAAGAGCTAAATAAGAAGCATCTAGAAGCCTATGAAGGGTCAGCAAGGATCCCATGGGAATCTGACGCCACTGCCTGAACACAGGACACCAGAAACCTCTTCACAGCGGACTCTCAGAAGCTTCCAAGAAGCTGCAAGGAATCTCACACAACCATCTGCTATCTGCCATTTAAAAAAAATGTTTTCAAGGATGGTTGGAAATTTCAGTGGTGCTTTTTTTCAGTTTCATGGAAGCCTCTGGGAAGTTGTTTGGGTTCCCTGGTTATATTTGGAAGGCTATCAGGACTCTCATGGAATTCTGTATTTGAAGATTCTGGACTGGCTGCAGCCTGTCTCCAGCATTTCTCCTCCGCCTCAAAGTAGAGCAAGGATCTTCCTGAACTGCAAGCAGCTTCCTGATAATTTTTTGTAATATTTGTTTTGGTGTGTTTTGTTTTCATTTTCTGCTGACAGGTATCTGTCAACATCAATTAATACCTCATTTTATGTTCCATACTTACTGTTACTTTTTATGTTCACCACCCTCCACTTTGAAAAAATACAAAAACATACAGTGATACTTTGCTGATCAGCATGTCATGTGCCCTGACGAGTATCTTCTCTGGTGTGGTTATCTTCTCAATTATTGGATTCATGGCACATGATTCTAACCAAGACATCCAAGATGTCATTGCTGCAGGTGAGATAGAGTTTTTTTTCCTACCCCCATTTTTCTTTCTTCCTACTCTGTTCTTATTATTTCAAAGAAAAAATCCTTTGATCAACTAGATATTAAGTGTTCTATGCTTTCAAGATGCTACTAATGTTGTATCATCTCCATTGTATTGTGACCTCATGGCATCTTAAGTGTAATCTCTGCTTTTTTAAATTTATCATCAGGTCCTGGATTAGCTTTTGTTGCATACCCTGAGGCAGTGTCGCGTATCTTTGTTCCTCAGCTCTGGTCATTCCTCTTTTTCTTCATGCTGCTAACTGTTGGCATTGACAGTCAGGTAAAAAATTAATAAAAGGTTTACGCCATCACATCTACTATGTATTAAGCCCAATTTCACATTCTGCGTACTCTTTGAAATATCGACTTAATTTCTGTTGTATTTTCTGGTTTATTTTTGTTTAGTTTGTAACCTTGGAAACTTTGATCACTGCCTTCATTGATGAGTTAGAATGCAAGTTTCCAGGGAAGGTTCGTCGCTGGAAGTCTTGGATCATCCTCCTTGTCTGCATTATAATGTTCCTCATTGGACTACCATTTGTCACTCAGGTAAAACAAAATAAAGACTTTGTCCCAATAAAAACTTGTTTTTGTTTTGTCCTTTGAAATTAAAGTCGCTTGACTCTGGATTCATAAGGCTAGCAAACCTTTAAAAGTCCAGAGCCTTATATTTTTGCACAAAGATTAATAGTACGCTGCATCTGTACTCATTAGATTCCTCAAGGTTCAAGGTTCATTTATTTTCCACAGTATCGAGCAAAGAAACATTATCATCAGAATACAACTTAACAGTATAGATATAAAGAACATGATTAAAAAAACAATTATGACACTGCAGAGGATCCATTTTAGAAGCAGAGCTTGTAGGCAATGGTCCCTAAAGACATGCATTTGCACTGAGACGGATAATAACAATTAGGTGAACCAAAAGGTCCGTGGTCGAGTCAAGCCACTAAGGAAAAAAATAGTTTAATAGGTCTCAATGCACAAGCACGTACTCAGAAATAAATTAAAGAAGATCATAAATTAGTTGTACATTCAAGGTGTTTTGAAATCAATGTAAGACCCTGTCCGAATTAGCAGGTTGTGGCTGTTGCTAAAGGTGTTTCTAAGGACAGCCTCTGCTCTAGTGCAGTGCACTTTAACTCTCTAATGCGGTAACAGCCTTAGAGTTATACCTGCTTATGTATAGGCTTTCTACTTTTCAAACCCTTATATATTTATATATATGAAAATTCACACTACAAAGAAAACCTTTTAACACATTGACTGCCGGTCATTATATTCGTAGGGCGTTCCCATTTGCCAAGTGCGGTGCGCATGCGCGCATACCAAATAGGTACTATACAAACAAAATAAATTTAACATGCACATTCTAAGGTTGATGTCCTCACCACTGCCAGAAGCGTATGTGTTGCGTGCTCAGTAATGCCATTGTATTTAAATAACAATACATTGCCCTTTCATTCTCTATGAAGTGAAATGTATCAATTTCTGTTTGTAACATGATCTTATGTCAAGGCAGTCTTAATTTTGCTGCTGAGTGTTAAAGGTCTGTCTAATCTCATTGCCAGGGTGGAACTTATGTGATGACACTCTTCAATTGGTACTCTGCAGGATTTACCCCATTACTACTGGCCTTAATAGAGCTACTTGTCATATCTTATGCCTATGGTAAGACTCTAGCTACACTTGATGTCATGGATATGAGGATCCAATTCTTTGGATGGAAAATTTTCAGAGCTCCATAATTCAAATCTTATTTGTAAGAAGCTACTGGATTAACGTCACCAGATTAACATTCAATGGCCGATGGGTTTTTGCCAAGGGCTGATTTTTTTCACAAAAATAACAGATTTATGAGAAATATCTGGCATCCAAAACCCATTATCAAAAATGTATGCTGTCATGGAATGTTAATCCGGTGAGATTAGTGTCTTACAGGTAAGATTTGAATTATGTAGGTCTGTACAGCACAGAGGAAGAGTCCTACATAGGACCAGTAAGCCTTTAGTGATCAGACATATAAAACATTGACAGAATGTGTTTTCCAAGTTTAAAGGAATTTTGTTTCTCACTTTCTTCGGTAATTTATTGCAATTTTTCTGTTACCAAATGTACTAAATGCCAATTTCCTAGGAGGAAATAAGTTAATTCGATTGCAAGGAAGATTACTTAACTGTCATGGTATTTTCTTGACAGATGAGAAAATGTTTGCAGAGATTTTTTATTTTTTTTTAAATCTTGGTGCAACAAGTAGTAAATGTTTGTTAAAGTCGTATTTGTCTTTCCTTGCAGGGCACCTGTGTTTAGATTAATTGTATTGGACAGTAGCATTTAAAGCAAGAGCACTTCTCTGGATGGTTGTTAGATCATACCAATGTTAAAAGTGTTTAGATGAAATTTTGTTGAATTGTTACAAACATGTACCATTACAAAATGTATCCCATTAAAAAGTTAGGGTCAAAACTACAGATAAAGATTCTCCCTCTGTTTGTTACAAGTGTTTTCCTAAAGCCAAAAGTAAATTATGGGAAACAGTGATATACCTGTAACTACTAGGACCCTGTTTCTCTTTAACTATTGTAGCCTTTTTATGAAGTCTGTTTTTTGCACTGTTATTTAATTGTGAACACAGTAAGTTAACAAATCTTATTGCTTTTTATTTTATTTTTTTATTTGCTCTATACTTTGCCCTTTCTTGGTTTTTTTTGTGTGTAGTTAGTGTGTAATTTCTTGTTACTATTGATGTAATTTTTGTGTATTTAAAGTTTTTAAACTTGTACAAATCATTTAATTCAGCCGTTAGAGTGATTTTTATTGTAAGATACCATTTCAATTCTTTTAAATTCAAGTTAGTTCACCTCACCTTCTTGTATCTTTCAGGTGTAGATAGATTCTTGAAGGATGTGGAAAGTATGCTTGGATTTGGACTCAGTATGTATTGGAAGGTGTGCTGGATGTTTGTAACACCACTCATCATCTTGGTTAGTCAAACACTGTGCTTCATTCTTAACTCTAATAAACATGTAATGTATCTGGTAAAATGTAAGTTGTGTAATTCCAAGATTACGTGCTCATTAATCAGTAAATGCTTAGTTCTAAACAATCTTATGGAGGATTCCTGTAATGGTTAATATTAATAACATCTACACAATTTGTGACGCATTGCCATAACTCTCTCCTTGACATTTTCGTACCGCAAAATTTCACCTGCACATTGAGCATTGAATCACCTTAGGCCAGTTTTCCATGGAGTTCTAGTGGTTACATTTGGTCCAACTTTTATGTGTACACATTTTGATCGCTAGGAATGTTACCATTGTTTCCCCACAGGGCATAATGGTGTTCAGTTTCATTGACTATGAACCAGCTGTCAATGGGAGTTATACCTTTCCACCATGGGCCGAAGCTATCGGTTGGACCCTGACACTGTCATCATTGCTGTATGTGATTGGCTATGCTGTATATTATTTGGCCACATCGGAAGGAACTCTTGCAGAGGTGAGGCTTAAAGGATTCAGAATGCAGACAAGTAGCTTCTGTTTTGTACATTGTACCAAAATATTTCTGATTCTGTACTAAATTTTTGTTTGACTGTCTGTCTCTGAACGTTTCCTTATTTAGCTTTTTTGAAACCAAATGTTTTGTAAGTGGCCAAGTGATTTTTATGAAGTATTGTAACATTGATATAATTATAAATGTTAACTGATTGAAACATTTGCATTATTTTCATCATGCCTGTTTTTTGTTTTTTGTTTTTCATGAATAGCGGTTTAAGAAGTCCATCATGCCCACTAAGGAATGGGGTCCAGCCAATAACACTGATCGCATCAATGCTGGTTATGCACCTCTCCCTGGACAGAAAGATGAGATTGAGAGTGAAGCCATTCAGTTTGATGAAGCTCCACCGGCGTATAAAGACGCAGTATTTATTGATGTGGCTGTAAATACAACCGAAGATTGTGATGTATAGTTGTAAGTTAATAACAGGGTTACTGTGTTGTCCGTATTTATCGCTAAAGTTACTTTTTCAAGTTAAGGTCTTAAGCTGTATGAAAGCAATGTGTTTAGACAGGTTTGTGTTTCTTATTTCATATGTTGTGTTTTCTTATAAAAGCTTTGATAAATTTTAATAGGAGCTGCAATTTCTGTGTAGTTGTTGTGTTCTTGTAGTACATCGGAATATTAATTGTTAAAAGGTCCCCTTCATAGCATGATAAGGGGTGATAAGTGTCTATCTAAATTCCCAGGACAAATTCTCTTCACACAACTTACTTAAGTTATATTCTTGTATTGAAATTCAAACTGAAGTATTACTTTACATATGTATTTCCTTGCCATATGATTAATTTGTTCATCTTTTCTAAAAGCCTTTTTATATGAAAGGAAGGATGTAGAATATTACCAAAAAAACAATTCAGATTTTCTAATGATTTATATGATGGAAGTAATGTTAATCATTTTCTTAAGGGTACATTTGAGTATATTTAGACTGGTGCTGTTTTCATCCTAAGAATTGTACCTTTTATGAACAACTCGTTAAACTAAAAGCATATTTCGTATAAAAAGAAAAACATTTTTAGGTTAAATGCAGTCATTATTTTTGTATAATAAAAGAGTTAGGGGGACATTTGTCAAAACTTCCTATAAAGATCACGATAATAGTTTACCTTTTTTATTTTGAGGAAAGACTAAATTTAGCAGGGTAAATTTAGAAGCTCTTTGAGTTATCTTTAGTATACCAAAGGATTACATGGACTAGTAGAAAATTGCCTTTAGTAGTGGAGGCAACTTGTGCTCTTGAGCCCATCATTCACATGTATGTGTGCTAATATTTTTTAACATTGTATGATGTTCATGTAACTTGTAGTCCTAAACAAATGCCAAAGTCACTGCCTTGAATTAAGGTAATTCTAATAAGCTAAATATTGAGACAATAACATCAATGCAATCCTGGGGTACCAAACTAAAAAAGATTTTTTTTAAAGCTGAAGTGTAATCTTTTTTAGTAGCGGTATCCTCTAATTGTATCAAAAATTTTTGCCAAAGATTTATTTCCCATGGAATTGTTAATAACTTTCATTGTTCAGGAAGTCATTATGTAGATGATGGGTAAAGTAACCTCAGGATTCAGTAAAAATCCAATCAAAAAATGCACTACTTTCATTTGTTACATACGTATCCACAGGGTGGGGCGAAATGGGTAGGTCCTTTAGAAGATGTTTGCAACAATGGTGAGACATGCTTGGTTCAAAATTTTAAAATATTTAAATTTACACAAGAAAAATAATTTGTTGAGCTTTTTTTTCACAACAGCTCGCTGCAGTTTTGACTTTCTATATTTTATACAACCATTTTTAAACCATTGTGACTTTTGTTGAAGAATAGGAGTAGACTGCAGTGAGTAATTTCAGCCCTCTATACACCTGATCATTAGGTGGCATGAGTGGCTAGTGTGTAAAGCGCTTGCCTCTCGCCACTGTGGCCCTGGTTCATTTTCCGGCCAGGAGAGTGAAGTGAGTAGAGTTTTCATCCCTCGGGAAAAATCAAACACAGTTGTGCCCTGTAGTCGTATATTGGTTGATATGACTGGCTGCCAAAGGCGCCTCAATATACAAGCGGCTCGATCACATTGTAGCCACATCCTTGGCAATTCAGTTTATTAGCTGTGAGTAATTGTTATTACAAAGTGATTATAGTGCTTTTCAAAAGTCATCTTTCTGTTTTTTGCAATTTTTTTATAAACTGACCAGAGGGAGAGTGGAAATATTCAATATATTTATTCAGAAGTTGACTATGCAACAAAAAAGTGTTTGTTTTCAAAATTTGTTAAACATGCATTGAAATACTGCATAGTGTAAGGGCGGAAAACAAAATGTAATAACATAAGTAAATAAGACCTAAAAGTTGGCACTAGATCTGGCACATTTTCCCCTTCCCCCTGCTGGATACACCTCTGTTGTAACAATACCTTGTTCGGGAACCATTTCATCCAGTCTGTTTCAATAGAAAAATATATTGTCTGAAATTTAGTAGCAGACAATGATTTTTTAGTAGCCTGATATATTTTGCGTAGCGTTTTGGGAAAATCTTCAAAAAGTTGTATATTATTAGCTATCCCCCAGCTGTGATTGAGTTCCAAATTTAACTTTATATTAGAGTGTAATTTAGCTTTCATAGTTATCCACAAATTTTGTGTTCTTGAATTTTGTTTCTTTTGAGGGTAGATATTTTACCAATAAAACAATTACCTATTTGCTACTATGCAATGAAATACCAATGAGCCATTTTTTAGTATTTGATTCTAAATTGTGCTAAAATAACTAAAACAAGGTATTGTTGTCACACAATATGCCATTGCATTATTTTATTATAATTTTACTGGATGGATTACGGGTGGTTTTATAATATTTGGACAAGAAGAACCTCTGATATTGGGAATTAAAAATGAACAATTATTAGTATTATTAGAAGACTAAGTTTTGAGTAATCTACAAGAGGCAAGAAGGATGCCTTATTACACAGTTTCTTGTTTTAAAAAATTACTTGCATTTAATTTAAAATATTTAGCATTTTAACAGATGTGTTTCATTTCAATGTAGATTTCGTGCATTTAGCTACAAATTGAAGTGAGTTAGGGAAATGAAGTATGAGTATACATGCCTAATTGCTTTTTATTTGATGTCTTATTCAAAATCAGTTTCAAATTCCAAAGAAGAATGTTGTAGAGCCTGCAGCAGAATGTTATTATGGTTTATTATATGTGAGTTAGTCAAGCTTTCACATGTTGTGTTCAAAAGGTTCAATTTACACAAACAACTTGTATCAAGTTGGTAGAGATCTGAAGCCATTTAATATCTCTGAGAAGATTTCAGTAACATCCCATTACATTCTAGGTTATGGGTGTTGCGAGTACATAAAGTATCGTGTGCTTTGAATTCTTTTCAGAGACATTATGTAGGTTTTTTAAATATATACCTGAGGGTTATACTTATTTTCCATTACATTTTTGAATTTGTTATAAACCAGTTTGAATCTAAGTATTTTGCATGGTTAATTGAATCAGATTCTTGTTGAAATTACTCCAACAGGTTTACACCTCCTTAGTATGGATAAGTTCACGTTTTCCCCCTCTTCTCATACACATTTGGTTGTAAATATGAATGCCAATATTGCTCCAGCTTTGAACCACACACACGGTTCTATTCTGTTTGTTTTGTAACTCAATATTGGACTAGTTTGGCCTGTTTACTTTTAAAAGTTGACAATGTACTTGTTTTATGAGAAATTGAAATGTTTTTCTTTCAAACCATTATTGAACAATAATGTAAAGCTGGTGACACAAAACAGTGTACATATTTTCCGTAGTTTGCTCGAAAAAATGGTGACTGTGTAAATGGTTCGTAAAGTGAGCTGATGGAATAATATGTCACTGAAGCTCGATTATCAAGCCATTGGTTTATGAAGTTTAGATTTCTCAAATTCAAGTTGAACATTAATTAAGATAGGATAGGTTTCATTTGATCAACCCAGGTAAGAGAATAAGTATGTTAGAAAAAAATACTAAATTTAAAAATGTTAAAATAAAACAGATCTGATTTGTGTAACGGAAGTTTTGAAGTAACTTGTGTGTTAGCAATGACTTGAAGGTTGGCATGGTAAAGGTACATTCATTGTGCACTTTCCACATACGTCGGCTATGTACAGGGATTTAAAAGGCCTGCAATCCTACCCTTTCCAAATTACACATCGCATTTATGCCCAGGTTAAACTAATTTTTAATTCATTTTTTAACAATAATCTGATATAGGCCTATATGATTATTATGTAACACCACTTTCGCAAAACAAAGGATTATTAATAGAATTTGCCGCCCAGTGATGGAAAGGGTGCACTCAGTTTAGAAGTGCTTACAAGTGTCTATTTCTCCGCATAACGGAGGCTTGTTTCCCCCCCCCCCCCAAAAAAAAAAAACTTTTTAAGCTAGACTTGCACTCGCCCGTACCCCTAATACTTCAGTCACAATCGTGTCCTTGCCTACTACCAATTTATTACTGGATTTAACATACTCTTATCATGTTTGATAGATAAGATAATGTTTGTGGTCATCACCTGTTTGTGCTCTTAGTCTTATTAAATACTTTGAGTTACCTCCTTTACGAGAAATCTATAATAAACAAAAAAACACTGACGGGCTTAGCAGACGACAACACTATTGAAACCTAATGTTGAGAATTAGCAGTCGCTTGGTGGCGCCCAAGTTGCCTCCACTAAAATCCTCACTTAATGCTTTTGAGTAAATTTCTAGCTTGCGCACTTAAATGTTTGCGCTGGCTAAATAAGAATTTGCTCAATTTCATAATGTTGTATAACTCTATGCTCAATTTAGAGACTAAGATCCTCGATCTTAGAGATTGCGCTGCTCAATCCGGAAATGTTGCTGCCCAATATGAAGAATGAGCAAAATTTCGATATTGCGCTCAATATAAACATTGACAACTTTCTGAAGATGTTTCCTCCAAGTATTTTGTCCTATAGTTGGATGTTTTTTATCCTCGTGTTTTGTACAATGTTTATTTTATATCGTATCCCAAAACTCCCACATTTCTTGTGGAATCTCATTTCTTATGGGAAGGTGAGGGATGTTTCTGGACGCAGAAAACTGTATTCAAAGCAGACATGGCAGAGCACACTTAACAAAGTTCTGGACGTTCCCAAACGGTAAAGTAGCCTGTGTATTCTACTACCACTAGCCAAGTACTAGTACTACCATAGAGAAAGGAGGTCCTAGCAGACCCAGGGGCCAATTCCATAGAGCAGCAAATATTGCTTGACATTTTTCTGCTTAGCAAAAATAACAGGATAACAGTCACAAATTGTACATGTGACATGGTAATTTAAATTTGGCTGGTAACCTTACTCTGGTAAGCATAATTTTATTGTGCTTTGCTACTTTACATAGCAGCTCTATGAAATTGGGCCCAGACTGGCCTAGTTTATCTTCCACTAGTAGTTCAGTAGTTGTAGTGCTGTCAGTGTCACTGCCAGTGTCAGTGTCACCATGGAGCTAGGAAGAAATATCACTATATGTCACTGTCAGTACTGCAATCTTCACTACAACCAGTTTCAAGCAATCTCCAAGAAGAAAAGGCATTCACACTTTGCTTTCACATTATTTTTTTGAGGATTGTAAAGACAAAAACAATTCACTAACCCTTACCTTACGGTAAACCTTGGTTAGAGTTTAGTTAAAGACGTACAAAATAATATTAAATTGAAAATCATATGTAATCCATCTTCGATCATGACCACCACTGATTTACAACAAAAATTATGTATAGTTTTAATCAGATCTAAGATATTATAAAGACAAATTTCACGGTGGAGTGTCAGACCCAGTATTAATTATGGGCGGTGCACTCCTTTTGACATCTTCAGTCGTACTGGCTGTACGCCTTTGTAAAATAAATTGACATCTTCGGTCAGACTAGTGCGACCAAAGATGTCAAAATATTTAAACAATTTGCCGGCACTGAACGCGTGCAGTGACTGTTTTTTTGTGACCTAGACCAATATGATTTACGAAATTTTGTTTCCCTTCAGAAAATAATCCTCAGGAGCCACAAATCAGAAAAAGAAAAGGCAGGCCTAATATTTGTAATATAATAAGGGAATAAAAGAGTGGCGACGAGGTCTTAAATGGCTGTTTAAAAATAGCATGGTCATGGCCGTGCAATAAAGGACCAAGCTGAAGACGAAGGCCTTCATCGCACGTCCTGGCCATGACTAAAACGGCCTTTTAAGACTGAGCCACTGTTTTCCCATCATAAATACCCTTTTTGGGGAAAGTGTAAAAATAAAGTAAAAACTGTACTTTATTGAAAGCTCTTGTCTTTTGGGTAATATTTTTCAATTCCTGTACTCGGCAACTTCATCAAGGGTCGAGTTGCACATGATGCTCAACGGCTGTGCATATTTTTTCATTAACTTGTAGTTTGTACCGTATTTATTGACTGCAGGACTGCCTAAACTGTCTGGGGAATTTATGAATATATCCATTTAAATGTACAAGTAAACTTTTTACTAATAAAAGAAGAACTTTCTTATTATTTTAGGGGATGAAAAAAAGTGGCAGTAGCATGGGTTTGAAAGCGAGTATGTCAGTTGATGAAAGCAGGAGGCATTCCATTGAGCTTTGCAGCAGTGGTTGATTAAGAGGCAATACCTGTATTGTATACCATACCTAGGCCTTTAGCCCCCCCATTGCCCTGGTCATTGCTCTACTAGTGTCCCTGGAAATGTTTTACTCTAAGTAGAACTTTACATTGTCCCTCAATAGACTTACCCTTAAACAATACTTATTAATTGTGTGTTTTTTTCCAGATGGTTTATTCATTTCTACATAGTTTCTGTGATCTGCAACAGCTTCTTGCTGTTCAGCCTGATAAGTGTTGTATTCTACAATGGTCAGATGCCAGGCTGGTATTTAGACTTGCTTCGATTTCTCGCCAATTATCCTTTGCAGAATCCGAAAGGTAAAACAAAGTCATTAGCTTCAGTCACCATAATACATAATTTGTATACTCAAAAGTATTTTTAAATGCTTGAAAAGCAAGATGACTTCCTTAAAACCTATTAGTATTATGAAATTTATACTACTATCTTAAATGTCAATGTAGTTCTATTCTTAGTGTACTGTTTTCATTTAAAAAAATGCTCTTAGTCCTTGGACTATTTTTTTTTGATAAGTAATTTAATTTATAAAGAATTGTCCTAGAATGGCATTATTTGTTAAAGTTTTAAGGGCAACAGCTTGTATTACTTTATTAATATTTTTTTCTAACAGCATCTCAGCTATCAGTCATCATAGTCATTGCACTGCTTCTCATCCAAGGTGGAAGACGTTTATATGAATGTTTGGTGATAAGTAGCTATTCTAATTCCACTATCCATATCAGTCATTACGTACTCGGACTACTGTTTTATGCATTTGCTGGGATGAATGTAGTTGTTGAAGGACCAGAAATGACAGAAAAGAGTAAGTTTGGTTGCTTTCCTAGTCATAGTGTACTATCAATGTATCATTATACAACTTTGTGAGACCAGTGGCGTATTTCACCAATCCCCTGTTTGCATATTGCTGTTTCTCCTGTCAGCTCATCGCTAGCCCTAAATTCATTGCTCTTGCGATGGTGTTGCTTTTGTGTTTCACAAAAGCCATTGCTCCTAAGTGATGAGAGGAAAAAAAGAAAGAAATGCAGTGGTCGAGTCTGATCGCCATATCATAATGGGCAATGACACCTACCCTAAAGCAGCTAAAATAGCCTCTGTCTAATCTGTTGTAGTGGCAAAAAACAAAACAAAACAAATATATAAAAAATAAAAAGCATTGATTTGATGGCATGGGTTTTTAAAAGCCTGTGGCCCAAGGTGGGGTTCTAACATGTTAAAAACTTAGTTTTTAAATCGCTCGCAACGTTGTGATGAGTTTTTATTCCTGTATATAAAAATCAAAGACTATGGTAGGCCCCTAGTTTTTGTAATGAAACCTAGTTAGAGCTAGATGTGTGCCATAAAAATGGTATGCTTTTATCTCTCAATAAAATGTGAAATTTCATATTAACTTCCAGGAAGTCCAGGCTCAGTGGCTTTTTGTTGTAAAACATGTGATGCAATGAGTATTAAACAATGTCTATATTGACTGTATTTTTGATGATTTGGTTTTCAGTTCAATGTGACTCTGTACGTCAATTAGCTGAGCAGTTAGAATGGTTCAATGTGGCAGGTATTCTAATGTTTTTCTGGGCAACATACCACCACCATGTTGCCCACAAAATATTTGCAGGACTGCGTACAGGAGACAAAGGTACTAAGATATTTAAATATTACTTCCTTTTTAATACTTCATTTGGTCTTTGAAATAGTTTATATCAATTCATAGTGAAAGAAACCCATTGTATGTTAAAGAAAAAAATCTGATTTTCAGGATTAATTTCTAAGGTTATTTTTGTTTATTTATTTTTTGGAAGGGGAAGGGGTCAATTAACACTCTACATTATTCTGAAATAAATGATAATAACTATAAAAGCTATGTTTGTCTTTACTGTTATTACAGATCGTAGTCATAGGATCCCACATGGTGATTGGTTTGAGCTGGTGTCTTCTCCTCATTACCTTGCAGAGATTCTGATCTATGCCTCTCTGGTAGTTGTGCTAGGGTTTCAACACTCTATGATTTACCTAGTATTCTTCTTTACTCTGGTCAATCAAGTATTTGCTAGCATCTCCGTTCATGAATGGTATCACCAGAAATTTGAAAATTACCCAAAAGGTAGAAAAGCTATCATCCCATGGCTCTTCTAAATAATCACTGTTATTTTTAATTTAACTCTCAGTTTCTGAAGGAATGTGTGATAAGATTGATACTTTTGAAAGGTGATTTGATCTATTTCTTATCATTGATTTTGTATGGATTTTAAGTTTCTATGATTACTGGCAGGTACATGTATTATGCTATGTAGGTTTCGTATCAGTTATCTACATTGTATTTTTAACTATATATTATATTTCATATGAATTACACATTGCCAAATGGTAATGAATTTAAATTGAACAGATCATTTATTTTGTGAAAAACCTAAATTGTAGTTGTGTGAAGAGACCAACCCAATAGACACAATCGGCGACCGTAATCACGTGACTCAGAGTGGGTATAAAATGTAAACAAACCAAGCAAGCAGCATGCAGTGTGCATGGAAAAGCTACCTTACGGCAGATGCACTCGGGCGCAGCCATGCTTTTCCATGCACACTGTTCGTCGCTTGCTTGGTCTGTTTACATTTTATACCCACTATGAGTCACGTGACTACGGTTGCCGATTGTGTCTATTGCAGACATGGTCTTTGACCCTTGAACAAAAAGTAGGGAAATCCTGTAGAGTGCAAGTGCTTACCTATTTATGATATAAACTTTGTGGGCTTTTTAGAGATTATTTATAATGATCACAGTGAAAAAAGAAAGAAAAAAAGTTGTATTGAAAGAATATCATGCCTGTGATGAATATGTAAAATGAAATTTGAAACTGTGATTTTAACTGAAATATGATTGAGTTGATTATAGATGCAGGAGCAGTAGCTATCTTAGACAAAAAGTGTTGCCGCACGACCTTAAATTCATGAGACTTCCAAAAACTACAAAGAAATACAACACAGTGCACAATTTTGTATTTAGTATAACTAACTTCATTGCAGAAGTTTTAATTAAAACTGTTTTTTATAAAGCTAGAGCAGTATTAGTCTTTCCTTGAAATAGAAAACGTCTTCAAACCCTCAGGCTTCAGAATATTTGTAAATTTATAACAATTCATGCTTACAATAGACCTAATATACTTACTTCAAAAAACAAAGTAGAAATTATTGATCAAATAATTGCAAAACATTATATTTCCTGTGCATTACATGACTTTGCAGTGACCAAACTTTTTCAGTAAGAATTTAGGCAAACCTACTTTCCACGGTCAAAAGGGTTTACTCATCTAGATTAATTTTGTTTAATAAAAGGAAAAACCTAAGATGTGACTGAACATGTAACCCTGCTTATTTCAGCATTTTAGCTCCAACTAATCATATATAAAAACCCATCTTAAGAATTACGCACCTTACCAACAGTTCACAAAAACACTACTAATTTGCATTTTGGTAAAAACAGAGTCTTCATGTGCAACTCTAAATTTAAATAACACTGTTCGGTTGCTACGAAAATGTTAAACATTTATTTATACAAACCACTGTACACTTACTTTACCACTTTACGTCGGATGACGCATATAAATGCAAAATTTTTCCAAACTGACATATGTTACCAACTGGAACAACTTCGGAGTGCCCTCAATTTTTTGCACTCGGTTGGATGACATGTATATTTACCCGGATATTGTGAAGTGTCCCTCTGCGTGGGGTTATTGTGTTATCCCTGTGCCTTACAAAAATGGACATGCTAACACCGTTTTTTATCAAGGTATTTGACTCAATGGGATACAAGCCCAAGCACTCCGAGATTCCAGCATACCACGGCAGATTATCGGCTGTGGCTTACAGCTGAGGTTTTGCGATTCACAGTGAACGCTTATTCACATTATCTCACAGGAGAACAAATTCTGGTTCATTGTGACAATGATATTTTCAAATAATACCGCAAAGAGGCACGGAAAATGTTTTGGAACACCGACCCAAAGTGGTTCATAATAATTTGAGTGACTCGACAAAAATTTAGTTTAAGTAGGTAGTTCAATCAAACAAAGCCAAAGAGACTTTACCAAAATATTTTTAAAAGTAATTACCACTAAAAGTAAAACATTAATGCACACAAAAATGCAGAGGAACTGAATGGTAACGGCATTAAACTTGACAATGAACCATCCTGCAGCAGTCGCCTGGACTTTGTACATGCATACTGCTGTGCTGATTCGGTCATGGGGTATTTGCATTGCAGATATATCCTCTCTTCTCAACGATCATTTTTATGAGAAACACTTCAAGAGAAATATTGCTCCCATGATAAGCAAGTACCCTACAATACAAGGCACTAACCAATATTCTAGACTTAAAAAGTATTCACATCCGGAGGATCTCCGTTATACTCTTATGTAGTTGTAACCGGCGCAAGAACAAGGTTGATGTCCTTTATAATATGCTGTATTGTACTGAACTGTGGTACTTCGTCTTGTAGTTGCCCTCATCTTCATTGAATTACTTAATTAAGAAGCTGAAAATGAACATAAGCAGAATACATGTCAAAAGTTTTTTTCAGTTAATGATTGCTACTTATAGCATAAGCATTGATGCAAGTACACAACTTGCTATAAATCTTTTAAAATTTTAGGATCAACTTTGATCAATTTTGATGAGAAGGACCCGATGAGAAAAGAAAACCTACTTGCCATTTCTTTATGTTTAACATACAACAGCAATTCTATTTTAGACTTGAGCTTCTCACCTGTATGGATAACCCTTGTATTTGGCCCTAAATACTGACAGCAGTAGGCTGAAGAAGAACACCACCATTACTAAGCCAATGACTGTCACAACTAAACATGGGATGGAATCAGGAATAAATAAGTATGATTAGTTCAATCTGTAAGTAGTCGATAACCACAAGGACAATAAAACATTGATTGGTATGAAACAAGTATTGACTATTTTGTCATATTTTTTTAATTACCTTATGAACACAAATACAAAGTAACATGCCATTAGGAAAACCAACTGGGTAAGTTTTAAGTCAAATTTGGGGTGACCAAAGAAGAATTGACTAGATCAGGATTTAAACCTGCAACCTCTGAATTATTGGGCCAGCACTCTACCAACTGAGTTATTTAGCCCTGATGTTGGCAGTCTCCCTTTTTTGTAAATTATTTTTGTTAAAGGTGCCAGTTAGAAGCCATTAAACCTTAAACTGCCGTATAACCAGGGATCACAGCCTAAATTTGGAAACAAATATGAACAGACTAATGGGCCAATTAACAGTTGCAACTTTATTAATTTTTCTTTGGCTGCAAAATGAACCAGTCACTTAATTTAATCTCACCTCTTCGTTTTCTGTTATCCCCCTCTGTGATTGCATTCTTGTTCAGCAGAATAATTCCAACTGTAACTGCAGCATCTATCATTGGAGTTAAGGTCATTGATGTAATACAAAACTTAACAAAGAACCCTAGTTACTCTTCATCTTCAGTCACCACCATGAGCTTGTCATTTGGACATACTTTCTTTTCACTAAGAAAGTTAACAAACATCCAATGCAAAGGTATTCTACCAATTTAAGAGAACTTACCTTGTCTTGATTAGAAGTTAGAAATAAATTAAAGTTACAAAGG
Organism: Pycnopodia helianthoides; assembly: GCA_032158295.1. NCBI lineage: Eukaryota > Metazoa > Echinodermata > Asteroidea > Forcipulatida > Asteriidae > Pycnopodia > Pycnopodia helianthoides. The sequence continues at coordinate 21,376,749 of CM063248.1, forward strand.
ATACGAAGCAAGATGACGATGTGAGTTTCTGCCACAAATTGACCTTGGCTGCTACCATGAACGTAGCTCTGTAGAAAAATAAATGATCACTTGTGGTTCAATACAGATTATAAATATGTGTTGCAATATAGGTAGAGTTATCTGACAGAATGTTTGCATCATACTACAATGTATCTTCCTGCTGAAACTTGACGGTGATAATGACAATGAACACATAGACAGTGGGAATGGGAGAGCAATAATATCTTGCATCAAAATGAAGCTTACCACTTGTCCAGTCTGTGGGTTTCTGTGGGCATATGGCGGGCCTCGGATATGATTCCACATCTGACCTGAGGTCATGGCGAACACAATACACTGGAAGAAAAGAATACAAAAAAGTCAAACTTTTATTACAGACTAAATTATCTAAACTTGAAGATGTAAGACACGATTGCTATACTTACCAAGGAAACTACTCCCCATATGGTCTTGTTGTAGAGAAACTCCAGATTGTTACGTCTGAAGTACAAGAATCCGGCAATCATACTAAGTAGTATACCCAGAGCAATAGTACCCGAGTAGTTTGGTGGTCGGAATATGCGGATCTAGTGTGGACATAAACAAAAATGTATTCCTTTTACCAAACACAATCCAAGTTATATTGTTCTAATGGGTAAAGCATTTGACCCAGGTTTGACAATGATGTACTTGAATGATTGAGGTGAAACTTACATGGACATCAGTACGTTCACCGACCCACTTTGCCATTTGTTCACTTTGGAATCCAACTCTGTAAAGAGATAAGACATCAATGTCAAATGTTTTTCTTCATTCCTCGGTGTCAAAATACGAACATCAAAACAGACAGATTACTCCTAAAACCAGTTTGTTAAATTACCTTTGGATGTCAAATGTATCACCCTTCTTGGGCTTCCCCTTGGGTGGGAAATGGATAATGCTGGGGGCAGAGGTTGTCTTGAGCTATAAACAAAATAAAGATATCAGCAGTGTTAAGAAAGTGCTGTGGTCTGCATAAATGATTGTAGCACAATCACTGTAAAGCATAGGGAAGTTTGATTTATATCACCTTGCAGTAACAATTTTGAAGGGTTTTTAATTTGGTGATCATGAAAAAAATAAAAATAAAAGAGTCTTACCAATTTGAAGACATCCTGACCTTCGTCATAGTCCACAATAGCGAAGAATAGTTTGTTAGAGTAGGACTGTGAGTAACGCCATGAGTTCGCCAAGATCTGGAACTCGTCATTCACCTGCCTGTAATGAAATATGATAATTTCATAAGGATGGAACCAGACTAGACAAAGTTGATCATTGCATGATTAATGCCGTGTCCGAATTGGCAACTACAGCTACGACTGGATCACCGCATCATTATGCGGTGAAGTATAGGACATCAATAGCAACACCCTTAGCAACAGCCATAGCTGTAGCCCAAGCTGCAAATTCAGATACGGCCTTACTCTCCACCAGGCAGGTAACATCTAAATCCTGAAATGGCTGTTAAATGGTGTTGAACTGAAACAGTGAAGAGCAAGTTTTGTAGGAATGTTTTGTGGAAATTGACCTCTAAAGTCGAATCTAAACTTACCGACACACAGTACACTTGCGCTGAGGTTGCATTGCTGTCAACATGATAACAACAGAGTAGTTACGTGGAGATGTCTTCACATATTGCCGAAATTTGTCTCCATTCATACGGATTATGAAGCGTTTGTTACTCCAATCCATCAACTGCTTAACTTTCTCACCTAAAACCTCCTGTGGGTTGTTCAACAAATAATTCCACAAATACATTTTTTAATGTGTTATTTTTTTTCAACCACTCTACCAAGGCACAAAGTATAACTATTATTTTTAATTATTACAGAAATATCCTGCTGAATTTCCAAACTCGAATATTCATATTGTTCAACAATACAAACAATTAAAAGTACTACTATTTACTAAACAACAACCTCCAAAAAAGATTTGCCCCTGTAAATTTTTGATTTCAACTGCTGCAATCAAAACAAGAAGTGGTAATTTTAAACTTTTGAGTGTTTTTTATTTCTAAAAGTCAAGTAAAACCAGAACAAGGGAAACTGACTCAGACTGGGTAAATTGGTTAAACATATAATTTTTTTTAACTATTTTTAAAACCTGTCATTTTCCCTAGTATTATTGGCTGCTCTGTATTAAAACACCGACGTGCAAAAGTCTTACTCTTTAGGTATCATCCTCTAGATAGGCCCTTTATCTGTTTATAGTATTACCGGTAATAGTTATCCGATTTGTTTTTATTAGAAACCATTTTTCATTAATTTTACTGTTGAGGCGTGGACGAGGTATTTTCCTTCATACAACTTACAATAAATACAAGCTACCAAGGCTTATAAGTTATGCATAGCCTGCATGCAGCCGGCCATGAGATCATGAGATGAGAGAGCCCTCCCTGAAATTAATATAATAATGCGTTTTCAAGTACTACTTGCCTCTTTCTTTTTACATGATACTCCAGGTGAGAAAACCAATGCCGACAGGCAAAACAGGGCAAATACTAGCAATATTCTCGGTAAAACACTCCCGTTTCTGATCATGTCCATTTTGCAGAAAGCTACATTAACAAAACAACATTAGATAGCTAGATGCGGACCTAGATGCACACACATTGCAAATTATGATTGGTTCTTAACCAAATTAAACTGGCCTTTCTGAAGCATCCGCTAGTTTGGAATTATTGTGTGCACAATCACCTGTCCAAAAGTGTCCATTACAAACAAAAGACTTGAACAAGTTTAGTGTGAATGCAAGCACTAAATGCTGTCGTTGAGGACGCTGTTCAACCACACCGTTAAATTTTTTCGAAGTATTGATAAAACCATAGAGCTAACGCATAACCATTACATAGAGCTATATATATTGACCTCTATGCGCATAACCGACTTTACGAATCTAGAACACCATTTCCATTACAAACAAGAGACTCGAACAAGTTTAGCGTCAATGTATTATTTTCCCAATTCTGTCGCTGAGGACGCTGTTTAACCTTACCGTTAAATTTTCATTTCGAAGTCTTGACAAAATGCACAAACGACTGAAACGAATCTAGCCCTCTCACAAGTAAGTGAGAGCATAGAAATTGTGACAAATCTGTCCGGGATTTCTGTTTAGTCCTCACTCAAAATCGTCAGTTTTTGCAAAAGCAGTTGAGATTTAACGTTGCAAAGCTAAGTGACTGTTACTGTGGTAAGTTGTTACTACTGCTACCCTCATATGAACTACGTACTGTATGTTCAAATACCACATACATGACATAGAATATATTTTAAAATGTAATAAATTAATGTTCATCTCAATGTTGTTTTACCTGTTTCGTGATAACAATTTGCTGTTGTGTTGACTGTTAGTGTTGGTCATTGGTGTTAATGCCCTTTGCGTTTAGTAACTAATGACGGCGGGCTCAATAACGGACTGACGAAGGTACCAATACCGGTTGTAATTTTGCATATAAAACTTGGGCCCATTAACTTGAAGAGATTGAATGTAAGTTTGATTGAGCATTGATCATGTTGATTGACTCTTGACAAGTGTGAGTCAGATTGAGATTTGCCTGCGTTGTAAACCTTTTTTTTATTATAAAAAAAGTGAGTGGAGTTAGTAATATTCATAACCCGATCCAATCTCCTGACGATTGGTCTGCAATCGTCAGGAGATTGGAGGGGTGAGACCAGAGAGTTCAAACCAGTGTGCATAATTACCACAGACTTATGCAATTTTGACTGTTTTTGTCAGACTAGTGGTAGTGTAGTGAACAGATTTGCCAAATTTTTTCCACTTTCAAAAATCATAGCACAAATTCATCTACTACATCTACATCTCTGCTGGTACTCAGCAAAGTCCACTACTGGATGTAAAAGCTGAGGTGAAGAATAGCCCTGGTAGGACGTCAGTCAGTGCCACTGCACTGACGTCCTGGGTATAAAGCTCCTCTACAATGCGAACATATTTTGAGCTAATGTTTTTTTCATATTTTTACCTGATTTGAGAAGCTGAAACTCCAGTCATACATTCTTGGTGTCCTGTACACTTTTGATGAGTTCACATCTAACAAATACATCCATGGATGACATTCCGAAAATAAGTCCGAGTTGTGTACTGGCGTTGTGACCATCGTGTACCAAGTGACCGTTAAAGCAACCCGACTGACTTCCGCGTTAGATTTGTGGGTGTGTCTGAGGACGCACATGCACTGAAGCATTCACGTCTTGTCAGTTTAGGCTGTCGCCGAGAATGCCATCCAAGGATATAATTTGCAATTCTGAATAGAGCAGGCGTAAGGTTTAGGACACAAGGAATATGTGAGTCAAGTTTCAGCTTCCTCAAAAAGGTAAAAATATGAAAAAAAGTTGTTATAAATTTGTTTGCAATGGTACGGGACCTTTATATCCTGGACTCCATCGCGTTGTATGCAACAGAGGAGTCCAACCTGGGCTAAGGTGAAGACTAGGTGTGTGTGAAAACAGGTGGAAAGTTGTGCTTGGTAAATAAGTGCGAGTAAAAAACAAAACTAATTAGAGCTAATGGGTGTAGATGTGTGACCTAAGTTGTATGGTCACAGAAACTCACACTCAAACTTTAAAGTGATTTGAATATTTATGACTCTTTTGCATATATTTAGGCCTAGTGGTCTATTTATGTTCTAAAACAGGAATTTTTAGTGCATTTAAAACTTGTTTTCTGCAGTTGTCATCAGGCACCATCAGTTGTCAGGTTTTTAGTGCAACCCGATTTTCAATATAAAATTAATCAATAGACTGATTGCGCTTTCTAAGTCACGTGACCTATAGTACTAGAGTAGGTATCAAACATCAAGAAACAAGGCCCCCTCCTTAGGAAAATGCTGTTGTAAAGTACATGATGATTGTTGCATTTGTTTATTCGATCGAGAGTTTTCTTTCTGGTAATCTGGACAGAGTTTTACCGGAGACATTACTGGAGTGGCTGAGTAAGGCAAGTAAGGACAGTTCCCAGCAAGTCTTTGAAATTCTAAAAAGAACAATATGTTCATGATGTGGTGCTCACACAGACGACTGCAATCACATGCTTTTCAACACGAGAGTGTTGCAATTTTGAAGCTGAAATCATCAACATGAAAAGGCTTTCCAAAAAATGCATGGCTCGTTGCATGCAAGTAATCGTATGCATTGCATTCAAATTTTGGTGAGGTGACCAGATTGCCAATACTGCAATAGTAATACAATGTGGCATGCGATCTGCCTTCCCTCTTGTGTTTTCAACAGCCATAGTTGGAATGAAGTTAACCCAATAAGCTGGACTCTCTCCATTTCTTGGCCTAAGAGCATCATCAGAGACCGTTTATGATCTTTTGAATGGAAGCTCACAATTTTTGCAATTTTTTTTCCCAATGTTCACTTACGCATAGCACGACTGTGGTGAGTATACATTCAAACAACTTTTTGCTGGCTCATTTTGGTAAAATTTGATGAAGAATCTCCAAGCTGACAATCGCACGTTTAAACAAACATGCGATTGTCAGTCCAGTATATTGGCATTATTTATGTTGCTAGACTGGAGTAAAAAAGATGGTGAGATTTATCTCTTTGTTTCCAATGATGAAACGGTTTGTAGGGTTGATTTTATTATTTATTTTAATTTTTTGTCAGACCTTTGTGTGCATTCATTTAGCTTTCCCAGGTCGACCCATGTCTGACCACAGTGAGTTCAAGTAGCTTTGTCGTCAGTGTTGTGGGTCAGCCAGAACAGCTCCAAGTATTCTGCTCATGGAGTAAGTCACATAGGGCTGACCTGGGTGAAAAACGTCACTACGGAAAACTTTTCCAATGGCTGCCATTTTTTTGTTATTCAGCAGGACACTTTCAGAAAGTTTGACACACATTTTCACCCTTAAACAGCAACTTTGTAAGCATAATTTTTTTTTTTTTTTTTTGGGGGGGGGGCATTAAACCTGGGTTTGTTTAATAACTTTACTATGCAGGGGTACCATAAGAACTATTGTCCAATCATTTTGTTAATCCTTGAAGAGTTTCAGACGTACGGACATAATGAAAGTAGATCCGGTTGACTGTCCCAATATGCATTGGATGAATGCTAGAGGAAGTTTGTATTAAATTAGCTCTTGTCGGGGGCTCACCTGAACCGGGTTGACACGGGCAAGCTTATCAAAAGCACCCATAATTTCTCCATGGTTATACATTACATAGATAGTTGCAACATTAGACTGCTGGCAGTAGTGTGGGTAAATTCAGTTGCGTGTGCGTGATGGAGTAACAATTGATTCTTCTCAAGTTTTGCTGTGATAATTATCATGGATCATGTACAAGCCCATTGTAAGCTGATGGAAACTTGAGAGGATCGAAAATTACTTTTATACTTTAGAGGCCCACTAAGGTTATCTCTCCCTCCAGCAATGTGCCAAATACACTGGACTCCCTTCGCTTCGTGGCCTGAGGCCCTCATGGTATCAGAGACTGACATGACCTTTCGAATGAGAGCTATTATTTGTTTACCAAAATTTTGTCCCCAATGTTCACTTACCCATTAAAAGTACACAGTTGTGGCGAGTACATTAAAGCGATTTAGTGCTGACTTGTTTTGATGTAATTTTATGAAGAATCTCCAAGTTATACTGACATGTTTAAAACTCGTCAGTAGCCATACTGTTCACTGATGCCTGCATGTTGATACATGTCATGTTGGTCATTTATGCTCAGCAAAGTTTTAGTAGATCGATCCATAAAGAATGCTTCACTCCTCCCATCCCCTTTATGTAACTAAACTTGTCAATTGCGACCCGGACAAAACTGTGTTTTATAAGAAAAAAAACATTGGCTTAACCTTGAGTTACACTCATATATAAATGCAGCAAATTTGTAAACATAGTTTCAAAGATAGCATTTTTTGCTGCTGTTGGTTCTAAGTTATGTAAGTCTAAGTACAGTACAGTTAGTGTCAAGGTTCATACCTTTTTCTATTGTAACATTTATGGAATAAGATCACAGTTATGATGTTGTCTACACTTTTCAGCAAAAGCAAGTATAGTTCTCACCGGATCTTATGTAGTTATTTGGTGCATTTCAGACGTGCATGAATATTGTACATGAACCATTAAACATTGCAACCATTCGATGTCATGTTAAACGCAGATCTTGAATTCAACCAGACTATGGAGGCCATGGCCTCAGTCTGGGTGCCCCTTCAAAAGTTTCCCATAAACTTTAAGATTTTCCGATGGAAGTGCCCTTTGCAAAGGGAAAATGGCCTTGCCCTCTCAAAGATGAAATTTCTGCCTGACACTACTTTAGTTTGCAGTATGAGGCTGGCTGGGAGCTTCATTGGATTTCCTGCTGCTTTGATTATACATGTAGGCCCTACATGTTCAAAGCAGGATGTTTCTCATCATTCTGACTCACTGCCTTTGTTTTAACAATGCAGTTTTTATACATGGGGCTTAAAACTAGTACAAGTACATGTATGTACCAATGAAAGGTTTTTTACATGTTTGGTTTTCAAAGAAAATTCATCCCAGTTTTTAAAATTTATTTAGCAAAGGTATTTATGTATGATTATTGAATTAGTTGTTTGTACAACAAGAGACACATCAAGAAATCCCCACCAATTCAGCTTATTTGCATTTCTGGAAATGTTGTACATAACAAAAAGAGCCATCAGTGGGCTCTCCACACAGGCTACACATACCTCCCTAGAGTGAACAGGTCTGCTAAACGTTCATGATTCTGTTATTATGCACAGTTGCTAAGTCTTTGAGTAGGTGCCAACCATTGCTCCCAACCATTGCATGTTAGTGCAAAAATTACAAAATTATGGGGGATTTTTAGCATGATATTTGGTGTGATATTTAAAAGGCACCTGTCTTCTTATTGCATTTAAAAATCAAATCAAAAATGTAGCAGTGTCTTCTGTTGTCATTATGTGTGTATTGCCTAAATGGACACAGTGAAACAAATATATATTTGTGTTTTAAAGCTTCTCTACAATTGAAGTTTCAACATTTTTGGAATGTAATTGAATCATCTGCAAATGCGCAAACAATTCCATTATTCTCCTTGCTGTAAATGATAGGGGCATTGTACTTCAAACATTAATCAGTTTTTCATTGGGTCTCCTCTTTTCACTTCCATGGTCTGATTATAAATTGATCGCACATGCACCTACATGTAGGATGAATAAACAGTTCTAAATATTCATTTGAAGAATTTTTCTTTACAAGTAACATGTGGTGAGATTTCTTACAGTGTACTTTGTAGGCATGTACAACCACCACAACGTGTGTACATGTACGTGGTTTAAAAAATTAGTATATTTAGTATAAATAATTTCAATGTAATCAAACCCACAATCTAATACATGCTTAAAAGTAAACTGGTAAAAAAAAATGTGTTAAATCATATTATATTTCAAATCATTGCTCAAAATATAGGAAAAGTACATAAACAGGTATTTATGTATTGTATTATAACCATGGTCATTGTTGTAACAGTAACAGTTCACATAAGTCAGTACCTCCTGCTCAAATTCAATCTGTGTGATTGAACTCTTTAAGTGCCAGGTCAACTGAAGAAAAAAACCTATCCTTGAATGTTCAGTGATCTGAATTATCCATACTCAATAGCGGGTATGTGCCCTACATTGTAGTATTATTCACTATGCATCTGATAAATAGGTTGTTATTCTCGTAAGAAAGAAACATTTTGTGGAACACAATTAAACATTAAATTTGCAACTTATTGACAGAAAACAAGAACGAATCAAAGCAAAGCAAAACAAAACAAATTCAAAACATCTTCACTAGTGCTACATGTAGTTTTATACATTATTTGCTAAACTGAACTAAAAAGTTTTAGTTCAATTCAGCAAATAATGTATAAAACATGGAGTTGCCTAGTTCTAGTCGAATTTCTAGGCAACTCCACATGGACATGTTTTGTTTTAACTACTTTCAGTCTGATAAATACTCAAGTGGTTGTAAATGAACATTTAATATGCTTTAACAAAAAGAAATACTAATTTGGTACAGGTACAGACTTCATGCCCACTGTTATTTCATTTACTGGTGTCACATATTTTTACTCCCAGCAATGACTTCAACCTGGTAAAATATCAAGGGTTAATTAGGACAAGGGTTTTTCTGTCCCCATGGTACAGTACTTGAGGCATGGTGTCATTGTGTGGATGAATACACTCTGCTGTAGGAATTGAAATTCTTATCATTCTAAATATAGCCATCACTTTGCTGCTTGAGCATCCTCTGGTGAGAATGTCCTGAGGGAATTCAGTGCAGGGAAAATGTATGCTCCTTGATGTGACAACTCTTTCTTGTACTAGTTAGCCAAGAAATACCATTTGTGGTTGCTTTCTTGCAAGAGCAAGATGCCAATAATAGAATCCTTGGTTTAACTGCTCGTAAAGTTCAGGGACACCTGATTACGGACTGTTAATGAAAATATGTGAAATAATTATGTCATGTGATGTGAGAACATTTTTTCTATGTATTTGTCAAACCCTCAGACATGAATAGTTGATTGAGTTCAACTAACCATTTAATTTGTAGTCCTAAATGTGTTACGTTCATTGGGAATAATTTCCTTCTATAGTAAAACATATTGGTTTATTTCGGGTAGACAGTCAATACTAACTCCCTGAGGTGTTGGAAGTTGGCAAACTAGTACTTGGGGCAAAGCTGAGGGAACTACATGTAGTTTGTCAACTTCCAATACCTTGGGGAGCTACATGTACTTGTAATATCGACTGGCCACCCTCAAACCATGTTATTTGTATACTGTACACTGTATTCTTTAAGGGAGGTAGATTAAGTTTAAACTTCTCAACCCTAACCAAACCCATCAATTCCACACTAATGGGCCAATATTGCATTCCGTACCCTTAAAGATTGTAAGTAGTAAAAACTGAGATATTGCTGTGGGTTTAAGCAATCATAAGGAAATAAGTCACATATGAACATTGGACAGACACTTTTGTGAAAAATTCTGTCCACATATGTGTATGTAACAATTGTTTGTATTTTACTTATATTATAGACACCTTGCATAGGTTGCCATCGCTGAGGTCACTCAATGAGAGCGTGAATGTGTGTATGCGCCATGCACAACTCTCAGCCATTGATGGTTCTTGTTAGTGAGGGCGCTGTTTGATCTTGTGACTTTATCTGCAAGGGGTTTATTTCTTAAATAACCAGGCAAGGGACATTCTTAAATTTGGCTGGTACATGTATAGGGTCTGTAGAATTGGTATTGGACAACGTTGAGCCAATCAATTTATTTTACAAAAAAGGTTTGTCCTCGTTAAATACATAGTGTAAATTTTGAAGATTTATCCCCTCCAGTTTCTTTTATACCATGCCTGTGATATGTGGCAGAGGGTGTCTCCCCCCCCCCCCCAACAACTAAAATATTCCCATACTTTAACACACTTTTGTCTTCTTGTGCAGACAGCAGAAGTACCCCCTAAAATTCTCTACAGAATTTCTGAGATTCCGAGAGCACAATGAAGACACTATAGGGAGGGGAGGGGGTCACCATGCCACATATCGAGCAACAAATGGTTTCTTTGATACTTTGTCATTTACCTTTTTTCAACCACACTCCTCATGTGCCTAATACAAAAATACATGACAACATACATGTACATGCTGTACTTAATATGCCCATATTCTGTTCGACTGAGGACTGCACTAACCTGAAGCGCATAAGATCAGGCATACAGGTGTAATCAGAGTCAATTGATGTTAAATTACAAAGGGAGTTTGGGTTAATGATTACTTTTGTAACTTTACCCTTTTATTTTTTCCTTTTAACTTGTGCATTTCTGCTTGTCAGTACTTTGTAACAATATAAAAGAGTGTGACTGCCTACAAGATACATTCATTACATGATCCATAACCACAAAGAAAAGATGACATAGAAGAGGAAAAAAAGTATGTGGTTTTAACACATTGACTGGGAAGAAGGATAATCTGTCTACATCAACATGATAAGCCAAATGTAATAAGATCATAGTCACTGAGCCATGCTGTAAAGTATTGACTGGCTACTGCTAGATTTCTGATACATGTACCATGTACATATAGTTCATGACCATTATGCATTGCTTATTAGCCATTTCCACTTGCAGCCAGTTTCCTGATGATTTAATTTGATGTGCTGACCTAGTGTGGCATTTCTTGAGGACACATGTACATGTTATGTATGTAATAGAGATTAGTGTGAAAGAAGGGATAATTAAATGATCCGTCTACATGTAGGTAAAGGACATGTACATTATGCTTTGTCAATATTTACATTGAGATTCGTAACACTTTACACAGAGTAAGGCTAATACTAAAGCTGAATCCAGGGCCCAATTTCATAGAGCTGCTTAAGCACAAAAAGTAGCTAAGCACAACAAAATAATGCTTACCAAAATAAGGTTACCAGTCAAACTGCCATATCTCATGCACAATTTGTAACTGGTATCCTGCTGAGCAGGCAGTTGTTAAGCAATATTTTCTGCTTAAGCAGCTCTATGAAATTGGGCCCAGATGTTTACATGTAGCAACATTTGTGTGGCTATACATGTTAGTAAGAATGTTTCATTTACTGAGCAAGCCTAAACAAGAAGTTCCACTACTTGAACAAATTTAGTTTTACCGTTAATGATACATTTTAACCCTGGGCAAAGGACTTACCATGTCCCTTGTGCTTATTGTCTTGTTTGCTTCATGTTACTATCATTGAATGCAGTGCATTATTTGGGGGTTTGCCTTAAAGTAGTTCACATGTGTTCAAGTGTGTGTGCTGTAATTGTATTTCAGAATTCTACTCTACTGCCGTAGGGGTGCCAGGGACTCGTTGGTCCATCTAAAAAACACCTGCCTGGTGCATAACAACAATCAAACCTTGGTTTACTCTAGGATAAATTGAGGACAGGACGGGGGGGGGGGGGGGAAATGGCTTGCAACTGTTCTAGTTTTTCTTGCAAGGATCATGTTGCGGTGGCATGATGTGCTTTACATTTTGAAGTGCTTCGTGTATACACAGAACATGTTGAAATGAGCCTACATTGTTTGGCATTTACAAGTTCTAGAGTCTAGCATTCTGTTGCAAGGGGACATGTATTTATGCATCCTTTTTCTGAGCCCTGCATTTCTACATCATTTTTGTATCTGAATTAAATGTATCCAACCATGCATAATATGTAGTTACACGTACAGACACGTGATCTTGAACACTTAGTTCAAGTTTGTCTTTCCTAGATACACTGTACATCATACATATACTGGTAAATTTACGTAGTATCTGTTGTGCACAGGCCTTGCACAGTGTACCTGTCTGGCATTAAACACAATACTTGAGTAGCTACAGTGTACCATTACATGACATGTTAATTTTTTTTCAAGATCAGCATTGCCTTTTTATGTGTTTGTATAAACGTTTTATTTCAGACATTGTACATGTACAATGATGGGAGATCACAATTTAATGTCTGATACATACGTGTGCACTTAACTAATAAGAACTTTATAAACATAAATTGTTTTATATATCATTTACTGTCTTCACATTACTTTGTTGAAGCTGGAATAATTATGTTGGTACCAATAATTTTGTGGACTTATTTTATAACTGATTAATTAACACCGATTAATTTTTCAAATAAACGACTCTCTTATTCAAAGGTTAGAAGGTACCACATTTGTGGCACTCACGATACACAATATCTATCTCAAACTAGTTTCTCTTATTCTGTCCCTTTTCTCTCTTATTTGTTGCAGGAAGCCAGAAGCCATGGCCAGCTATTCCAACATCACACCAGGAACATCTCGTCATCATAGACACCAAGAGACAGTCTATAAAGTAGGCATCTATGGTTGGCGCAAGAGATGCCTTTATCTTCTGATTCTTGTTCTGACATCTGTCATTATTGTTAATGTCGCTCTCACAGTCTGGATTCTCAGGGTGATGAATTTCACTATGGTAAGGCTATATAGACTTATAGCAACAACAATATTAAATATGATTTTAAAAACACATGGGTGATCGGGAAAAAAATTTTCATATTTTTTTCTAGGCATTTTCATATTTTTTTTTAGTTTTCTTAATAGAGGACAATCGTGTATTTGTTTTTTACATCTCCTGTTTTTGCTGGAAGTGGAAGCACCATGGATTGGGATCTATTAATATTTGATCCTGATTGTAAACTGTATGCTTTCTGTATATTTACTGGCAACCATGTTTTTCTTTGTTTCTCTTCTTATATTATATATAGTCCGGTATTGGGAAGCTGCAATTCACAAAGAATGGAATCCAGATAGGTGGTGAGGCTGAGTTTCTCAAGACGCTTTATGCTGCTGAAATTAAGTCTAAAGTAGTAAGTGATGCAAACCCTGCAGCCTTGTTCCGTAAATTCGCTATAAATAAATGATGCTCTAAAAAAGACACTTTGTAAGTGGAATGTCTTACTCAGTTATTTTACATCAATAGAAAAAACCACTCTGATTCAATCCAATTTCTGCCGTGGAAAGAGATGTGTTGTTGGCCTTGGGCTTTACAAACCCTTTAACAACTCTCCCATGCCTCTAATGTTAGCCTTGGTGTCCCTTGTATTGTTCTCATGTATAGGTTTATCTTTTGTTGCGCTCTATTTTAAGATTTTTTTTTCTCATTTCCAACAGGTTTTTTCAGACCAGAATATGTACCTTTAAAATTATAAGTCAGTCAACTAATAAAAAATATTAACAAATGTATTCCTAGACGCATTAATGTAATGTCTGCCATTCTTAATTAAATTGAATGCTATTTAAAGTGTTGAATATGCGACGGAATTAGTGATTGTAACTTGATTACTCCTTACTAATATTTGTAAGTGATTCATTTGAATTGAGATCAGGTCTGAAGAAAGCTACATCAAGAATTGTTCAAAGGCTCATGTATAAAGACCTGTGTTATTAACAGCTTTCAATGTAATTAGAGCAACAGAGAGCCAGAACTCCCTTGATATATGGAAAGTGTTACTGGCATTTCAATGAGCCTGGAGTGTCTAGCCACTAGCCATGTGTTGTTTATACATGGATAAGGGGTTCTCCAAGCCTTCTCACTCTGTTTAAAAAAGTACACTTGAATATGTCATTCATTACATGAAAATAGATCACAAAATGTTTCAAATGCCAGACTAATGTTAATAGTTGATACAGTCAAAATACATCTCATTCAAAGTTGAACTTTATTCAGACCTGTGACTTGTCCTGAATTAAGGTTTTCTCAAAGGTCTCTTTGTTGCCAAAGTGTCTTGGGAGATAAACTTGACATTAAGAAAGGAATGCAAAACTCACACAATGCCCATGCCTCTAGACTTACATTTATCGTAGTGTAAAACCATCAACACCTAACACCCTGGAAGCTCAGGACTTCATTGTTTGAAAACTGCTACCCATTTTTCTTACTTTTTATTTTAATTTTATTATTATTATATAAAATCACACTCCTGTAACCCTTTACAATACGATCATTTGTCTGAATTTTATCCTCTTGGTAAGTGATGATGTTTTGGAGCTGAGAGTGCAGTATAAATTAATGTTATACATACATATTCAATAATAATCATTTACAATGCACTTCTGGCTCCTATATTTTAGACTTGCCAACAGGACACAGTTAAGAACATAATCTTTAAAGGTGCAGGACCATTTTCATTATGCACATTGCACTCACATTAGAAAATATGTTATATCTATGTTAAAGACATTTTGCACCAGTTCAGTGAAGGTCTCCATGAATCTCCAGACTTGTTGTATCTATATTTGATTGTTACTCATTCAAAAAATGACACAGTTTTTATTCACATTCTTTGTTGCAGGACAAAAACTTAGTATTACAATCAGCGACGAATGTTACAATTAATGCAAGAAACGGTTTAGAAAACACCACAAAAGGAAGGTTAATCATTGGTAAGTAACATGTAAATGAATGGTTACCATTCTGAAAATCTGATGAAATTTAATGGCCTGACATTTTGAAATTTAGATTTCTGTACTGGGTTTTCAATGCAAATATGGAGTTAATTTGCATTCATAAATACCCGGGACAGTTTATCCATTCTGATTGGTCGAGAGCACGTCACGTGGGGGTGTTTAAACGGACGATATAACACCAGCTAGAAGTGTTTAAACACACCTGTGGCGCGCAAGGTTTTACGCAGGCGCTAATTTACGCGAAACGCAATCAACACATATTGGTATTCAATCTAAAAACATAATAGTGTTATGACGCGCGCGTACGCACAACTGTTGAGCGTGTCATGTATATCCTTCGCGAAACAGGGCTCTAGGTCGTGACAGGAAATGAAAGTAAACAGAAAAGTTGAGATTTTTCCAACAATATTACGCTTTTTAACAAAAAGGGCATTTATGAATGGGAATAAAAGAGTAGTGACTTGGTCTTAACCGGCCGTTTAAAACCTTGCAGGGCCGTGGCCGTGCGATAAAGGACCTCGCCTTCGGCTCGGTCCTTTATCACACGACCACGACCCTGCCGGTTTTAAACGGCCGGTTAAGACTGCGTCACTACCCTTTTATTCCCTTATTAATGTTTGTTTTGAATCGTGCACAAAATGTGAAAATTAATAATTACATGTCAGGAAAACACATGGTAATTGGCAACTGTCCAATATTTATTAATATTTGTATTGGGCTATGTGAACTGTCACCTATAAATGCATTTACAAATGTTTTACTATTACCAAGTAGTCAATCAAAGCCTCTGTGATGGTAAGCCTTGATGGTCAGTGCCAGCCATTCCTTTTCTTGATACATACATTAAGTGAGCAGTAGCTAGCAATACAGACTGTTAATTTAGATAAACACTAAATGCATTCTTGCTATTTTTTCCCCTTTTATTGTACAGGCCCCAAAAATTTAGTATCTTACAATGAGAGATTTGTAATCTACGACACAAAAGATAAAATGTTATTCTATGCAGATGAGAATGAGGTGATTATTGGTGCCAAGAAAGTCACATTTACAGGTAAGAAAACAAAACACTGCCCTCATTTGGTCCTATATCTAGAGTACATTTGACATTGTCTGATCCTCAGTTAAATCTAGCCTGAACATCTGACGTCACACTTTGGGGCTCGTGAATAACGCCAGATACCGACCTTGTGTGCCTGGCAGGATCCTGTCAGATGTACCTTTGACCTTGCATCCCATCCCATCCCATTCATCTGGAGATTCGTGGTCTTTTACTACACAGCTACCCACATTGCATAGAGAATAAAACAACATCGCATACATGTACAGCAGCAAATGATCAAAAGTGGGTAGCTGACAAACTATGTCATTTCGGAGCGAACCAATCATCACGCAGATATGAAAAGCTTAGGTCACTGCATATTTATCCAATGAAATTATTGGGCCTGTAAGACCAGTGCCTGTCTATCCTTGCAGATAAAGACAGTTTAAGTTTAATTTTACAGACAAATTAATGATCGCAACATTTTTATATTCTGTATTCTACAAACAGGTAGTGAAGGAACATCATTCGAGGGACCAGTCCAGACTCCCCTAGTGACCTCATTACCAGGTCAAGATCTAAGGTAAAGTATAACATCAGTTGGTTTTTTTCAACATAGAGTGGTGGGAGGATTTTACCTGCTGAAATGGTTTTATTTGTAACATAATGTTGAAAACTGTCCTGATGGTAGTGCATTATGGAAGTGACCATTGTGTAGGGTATCCTTGCTCTCTAATCCATTTTGTTTTCTTTTTTCTTTTTTCTATTTTCAATTTTAGACTGGAGTCATTAGCATCAAATCTAGTTGTTGAATCACAACAATCGTTAAGCCTTAGTTCTCCTATTGGACAAGTGTCTGTATCATGTTTTAATGACATCAATCTTCACTCAAGGCAAGGCAAGGTGAGAATAGGATGATGTATTGCACTATTGACTCAATCCACCTGGGCCCAATTTCATGGCTCTGCTTACCGCCGAATTCTGCGCTTGCAATCACCATTGCGCTGACAGGACAAACGCCAAATTAGCCGTGTAAGCAAAGGTTGCCTTGTAACGTGTAGTATGCACGCGCAAAAGCACAAATTCCCTGCTAACCCGTGAAACACGCTTAACGTAAGTGCGGAATTCCCTTCTTCCGTAAGCGCTAAATCTTTGCTTGCGATGAGCAGAGCCATGAAATCAGGCCCTGATGTCATCTCCACATTAACTTTTGCTTGTGCCATTTTTGGAGTCAGTTTCCCTATGTGTTTTACCATTTGTCAGTGTGACGTGCTTGTGTTTACATGCTCACCACAACATTTTGTGCAACTTCACTCCCCAAAAGGCAGACCATGGACAGACAGTATCTGCATATGATGTTAGAACAAGGAGTCAATACATAAAGAGATGCTATCAGATCAAACTGTCATCCTACTTTTGAAAAAAAGTATTTATGCAATATTGCTCTGAACATAATCATTTTGACATATATTAATACATTCAATTACTGATATTTGTTGATTTGAAATCATCTCTGTGAATCCGTTATCAGTTCAAGTGAAGTGAAGTACACCATTCATTGCTCATATTTTAATGATTGAATTGCTTTTCTAGATATCGTTAGATGCAGCAAACATTGCCCTGAAGAATCTCCCAGAAAGTGCTCCCGGGTCAAGCAACAATGCAGATGTATTTGAACTTTGTGCCTGCCAAAATGGACGCCTCTTTCTAGCCCCTCCAACATCAGGTTGTAAAGCAACAGCAGAATTTTGTGATTAATCAATTACTTAGTGATCAGGTAATTTCAGGCAGTGTCCGAGTTGGTGACTACAGCTACAGTTACATCTAGATTTCCACGTCATCATGCATTGTCCTTAGCAACAGTCATAGCCTTAGCTGTAGCCACCATTTTGGACATGGCCTCAGATTTTAATGTTTTGTAAAAGCCTGTTCACATTTATCAACAATTTTGTGTAATGTTTCAACCATTTCTATATTTGGCGAAAAATAAATTTGGACACCTTTAGCAATCTCTGCATGAGGATGTTAGAGGCAGAGCTTTAGAAATTCTACTGTTTCAATATGAAAATACTTTGAATTGTAAAATGCATCTGATTGCTTTGTATACTAGTATTAGTGGAAAGGACATGGAAATGAAACTTACGTAAAAACCTTTAACACAAAATTGTGCCAATGTTCAAAAGTTGTTTAATGAAAGTGTTGATATTTGTGGACACTGTTTTGAAGCAGCACCAGAATCATTCCACAGTCAGTGCACAAGGTTTCTTAATGTTTTTTTGTATCTGGATTTAATTTAAGTTAGTGTAAAGCACAAAAACATTTAACTGGACAGTTTTAACTCCTTTAACCAGCTAGCACCGGGGATCTTTAATTTTTTCAACTTCAAACCTGTCAGGATGATTTTTTTCGGAATTACCAAAATGTTTTTTCTATGAGAGTACTGCTGGCAAAAAGAAACCCTGACTTGACAAAGCCAAGAGAACAAAGATTCTCTTTGAAGCATCAGAGTTTATTGTTTCTCTTTCAAGAAAATATCATAATCATGCACTGTGATTCCCAAAACCTTCGCTCATGGCGACCATTTGGCCCAATGGCCGGAACCAAGGCTGAAATCTCTGTCCCCTCTGACTACCTCTGTTGGAGCTAAAATACAATGATGTACAATGATGGAAGCATCTTGATGCCAGGTAATCATCTTTAAACAAAAGGACAAAGGCCTGGAATGTGGGATTATGCAACAACCCCTGCACAAAGGTAGAATTTTAGCCTTCTTTCCACCAATGCCTGTCCTCTTTGTGTGTATGAAACAAAGCATGGCATAGTGAGTGACTGCTCTGTGCATGCTCCATAATGGAAAGTACAGGCGATCTTTGTTCTGGTCATCCAATGTGACACAAAAGTACAAAAGTAACTCCCCGGCCATGAATCCAGGGGAAAATGGCAAGCTAACTGGTTAAAATTTTGTCTGGAGAAATGGTAGCAGACTGGATAGGTGTTTTTTATGTAGATGTACGTTCATAAGAATACCTGTCAAGTCTGCCACCATCTTGACCTAGAATGACAAAAACTGGAAAACTACAGTTAAAATGTGTTACATGTATGTCTGCTGTAACCTAGTCATTGAATGGCATACTTGATGACACTGTAGAGTCGAAACACTTGTAGTTATGAGAATCTTAGGACAATCCAACATGTCCTTGCAAATATTCTTCACTCTCTGTAGTTTGTTACATACAGTGCATGTACCATCTGTCTTTCTGTGCAACATTCCTGTACAAGTATTTCAATAACAAAACGTTTCATGAATTCACCATCCTTGGTTGTTTAGATACAAAATATACATCTACATATTTGTGTTTTCCAACATGAGTGAGTGATGTAATATTAGTCCTTTATTCTTGCTGTTTGGGTTTCTTAAAATTGATATAAAAGACCCTTTTTACAATTGTATATGATTACAATTGTTGTGATTGTATTTATAATAATTTTGAGAATGAACTCACTGTATTTCAAGTAAAAAACTATACGTGATGCCAAAAGCCCAAATTTGGCAGTTCTTGGAAATGGTGAAATGACTTTAAAACTGAAACGTCGGCTGTAACATTAATGTGATTTGATGTCTTGAACATTCTAAACTACATTTATATGTTGAGAAATGAATACATTATAGACCCTAATAATAAACCCAGTTTCGGCAGGAAGTCCTAGGTTGTTGCTTGGAGCGTCACACATGTTCATAGCTTGAAGGTCCTTATTTGCAAATTCATAATGCTCCGTATTTTTGACCGAGTGAGGGCGCTCTCAAAAACATTTTTATCACTTCTGGGGGTATAACACAAGCGATTATCGTCTGCTCAGCTAGCTAGCTTTGCAATTCTGTGCGCGATAGTTTCTAGCTGCGGACAATAAGACATTTAAAGGAGCCGTTATTAACCCACAGCTAGCTGATCAGACGGTAATCGCTCATAAGTTATACCCTCGGAAGTGATACAAATAATTTAGAGAGCGCCCTCACGCGGTCAAAAATACGGCGCATTGCAATAGTCATGAGGGCCTTAAATCAAAATGACTAGTAATCAGAAGGAAAATAATAATCAAACATCACAGGTAAATGTTTTCACATGTTTTCATGTTTTATCTTTGCCAAACAAATACCTTGTGGAAGATAAATCACAATTAAACTAAGTTACCATTAGCTTCAAAATAATCTAAACCAGTTTTATGAAATTCATACAAATAGTAATATGGACCTTAAAGTACTGAACCAATGATTTAGTAATGAACCCAAAGAGCTAGTATTTATGCTGATTTATAGTACAACTACATATAGCATGATTTGTAGCTATTTAAAGGATAGAGCATTGGATTGATGGGGATGGGTAAGATGAGAATGAAAATATTTCTGTTTCAGACATCACCTCAAATAGCAAAATGCAATGCTGCTTTGTTTGCATGTAACAAGTTGTTTTTAATGAAACCATAAAGGAAAGGAAACTGACCCAATTATCTCAGTTCAATCTAAGAAATGGATGTTTTTAGGCAAGTGGGTACAGGTATTTGTGGCCTTATCTTAAAGTTAACTCAGAATGCGCTAAAATTCTGCTAATAAGCCCGGACCTATTTCATATTGTTTGACATGGGGAATGTTCTGCAGCTGTAATTGCAAGCAGCAGTCTTATTATTGATTTCATACCACATTCAGTCCAGTCATGACCTCATTTAGAGTATTTTACTCAATGAGAATTTTTGTAAGGAATAATATAATGTATATATTATGCAGGTTTGGTAGATTTTTATATAAATGCATGATACAAATGTTTTCATATCACAAAATCATGGTTATGTAAATTTATAGTTAAAGTCATTTTGTTTTGTTTTGTTCATTATTTTTTAAGTATCTAAAACAAGTGCTTTTAATTATTGTTTTCCGAATTCCAGATCATTTTAGTTTCTTCCACATCATGTTCAAATTAGATAAAGAATACATCTTCATGTACCATCATGATTTCAGCATTGTCTGTAACATTACTGCAACCTAAGTGAGCAAGTTACCTTTAGACAATTGTTCAAAGCATGTAAATATGATTCATTTTAAGTGTTCTTTTTTGTAATGTTAAAGACAAGGTTCAACATTGTTTAAAGCTTATGACATTGTGTGAAAATAATAGTGTTAGTTCACTAAAAGTGTTTTTTGCATCTTTTCCACTCTGAGATGTATGGAGGATGACTATTAAAATATATAGGAAATTATTTAAAGTTTTCTTCAAATGACACAAGATCAGAAGAAGAAAAATCCTTGAAAAGCTCGAACCATCATCAGCTTCCCACCCTATAATTAAGTTAAATTTTCCTTTTTATTTGCCAAACTTAATGTCTTGGAAAGTTAATACTGTACCTCACCATGAAATGTAAATGATCCAGTTGTTTTTGTCTGATAAATAAGTGTATGTAGGAAGATATGTTTTTAATTACCTACATATAATTTGAACTTAACATCGGTAGATTGTGGTACAGCACAATACATTTTTAATTTTATTTGTTTTTTAGGAAAGACTTGGAGGCCAATTGGGCTATTTTGCAATATTTTACAATGAAATACTTTAGAAAAGTTGTATGAAATATTCAGTGTTCTTGTGCTTACCTTGCCAGTTTTGTTTTTGTCTGAACTGAAATCTCGATCAAATGTCTGTTTGAAGTTTATTATTTATACAGAAAGATAAAAACAACAACCTGGAAACTGTTCTTGTTCAAGGAGGTGAAAATCTTTTAAATTCCGTAATAATGGTTCCTCAAATTCCATTTAAATTATCAAAATACTGCTAATATAATATATTGTTTTTACTGAAACTCATGGATATTGTAATATCTGGCGTCAAAGTATTCATGAATTTCACCCCGTAAATTTGCAGGCACACTCCTTAGCCGTCCAAGGTAACATTGAAATTACACTAAATTGTATTCTTAGTTGTTAAAGTTGTTTTGACAGGTATTCCTTCTGAAGATAATTTCAATATCAATATTTGTAACTCTTTCATTATGAATCTAGATTGGGAGAAAAAAGGGTTATTGTTCCTAAAGTGGTATTTATATTTTATGTATTTATTTAGTTGATTCCCTGTGTATTATAAAGCATGTGTGATTTCATGGATTTTTGGTGTATAGATTCCCTACCTGTTCAGTTGTGTTGCTTTGGTTTTGAAAATAAACAAATAAATTTACACATTATTCATGGTGTGCTGGAGACTTATTATTCTTAGCGTTAAAATAAAACTCCTTATGTGTACATTGACACTCTACTTTATTGATTAGTAACTCAGAATTCCATAATTCTGCATTCCATGATCTTGATTTTGGATCACCTTATTTTAACTTTACTTGGGGGGAGTTTGCCCCCATGCATTTATTTAAGTTGGAACTTGCATAAACTGTGCATTTTCGTACACTTCACCGTGCAATTTCAATCCATCCTTTTTGCCTATAGTTTCATTCGTTCATTTATCGATTTCACATGTAAGGATCAGTGGCGTAATTAAGGGGGGGGCAGATGCCCCCTTCCCTAATTGATGTTCCCCCTAGAAAAGATGGTGCACCCCTTGTGTGTGGCCCCCCCTAGAATTTTACCCTAGTTTCAGTGCTGGTAAGGACACTGGGTATACAGTTAAAAAGGTAGCACCCCTGACTGATTATTGCAGTCTAGACCACACCATGTATTACACACAGCAGTACAAATAAAATAGTGATTGCAGAAAACAGTCTGGTGCAGTTTGTTTATTCTTATAGTATTTCCTCCAATCAAATGACAAAGATAGAGCAAGGACCATTACTAAGTACTTTGCTTGGATGTTACATAAAACAATGAACATTTTGCATTCGAGCAATGCAGAGAAAATTTCCATTCTTTGAAAGATGGAGTGTTCCACATTTGGCTCTGCTTTTACCTCGTTGAATTGAATGAATGGGCTTATGTTTCAACGAATGAAAATACCATCTGCACTCATTAAACATTATTTGTTTAAATATTTTAGTGACTTATGTTACATTTCCTCGATCATACCTCAACCAATCACGTTTTATGAAGACTGACTGGTATTACGAAATTCTTACGAAATGCATTTGTATGTGTTGAAACTCTGGACACCATCGAAAATATAAACAGCGTTCCGAACAACGTATGGTAACCCTTTTATAGTGAACATAATATATCTACCATATTGAACAGGGTTCCATACAAGACACTCAGTTGTTGATGTTTATTTACCAATTTTTGTAGATCGCCAGTGCCGCCTGGGCGGGCTACATGCGTATACAGTTAAATGCAGGGATGCACTATGCAGCAAAAGACAGTCAGATCTTACTGCAGAAAGTGGTAAGTTTGTGGGTATTTTGTGTTTTCTATGTTATTCCCGCTTCCTACAGCTTGCATATTTGCAATTATTCAACGTACCTGTGAATGTCCTTTTGGTGCAGGAAGATGGGAGGCGGGGTGGGATGGGCAGGCGACGGGTTAGCTGGACTCTGCCTAGCCTGGAGTGGATGCATGATTGATGGGGGTATCAATAATTTCCTGAATTTACTTGGTAAAATGCTATAAACCTTCTCCTGCCGCCGCCTTTTAACTTGTTTATGATCAAAATCAGTATTTAATCTTGGTCTGTTGGTTGGTGAACAAGAATAAGATTAAATTTTTGGTAATTATTGTGCCATCATATTGATTCATAGCGTTTCGTGGCCGAGCGGTCTAGTGCACCAAATTCACGCTGCTGGTGGCTGAGACATCACAATGTGGGTTTGAATCTCAGTCCTACATGTAGATCTTGTGTCCTTGAGCAAGACACTTAACTATAATTGATCCTCGGCGTTTAAATGTATATCCTAACTTATGGACTCTGCCGAGTAACGAAGTAGAAGTAGTAGAAGTAGACAGTATGTATTTTTTATCCTTCATTTTGATTCCGTTTACCGCAAGACGGTGCAAGAGTGACCAAAACCTCTTCTCTGAAAACTATGCTAATCAGGCCTCAACGTATTGAATCATGGTTGGAGATAAAGTTTCCTGAAAGTAAGTGACACTCAAAGAGTTTTAAAAAAAAAAAAAATTTTTGGTAAAGGTCACTTATGCAATATTTTACTAATAGTAATAATTCAAAGAAGTCAAAAAGTCTAATCCATGGTCAAGTATTCTAAACGTAAGTTTCATCTGGTAATGGTAGATCAAGTTTCAGTCTCCATTGGTAGAAATATATCATTGTGGGATTATGGCGTGCCAATATTGCAACAAAATAATTTATTTCAAGTGGTAGGCCCTAATGAGTGATTTTTCTACCAACTTCATGTGAGGAAAGGTTATTATAAAATAAAAATATGTTATAATTAACTATGATTAAGGTAAAAATGGTAATACTTAATTTAAAATAAATAAATGTTAACCATTTTACAGGCATGCAACTTTTCCTCGGATCAGCTGATTTCCTCTTTTTTTATTCTCAGTTTTACCATTCAAAATTGAAAAATACTGTACAAAATCATGGAAATTTTGTAATTTCCTCTTTTTTGGTGAAGTTTCAGTTGCATGCCTGCTTTAAAGTAAGATAAAGAATACAAAAAATTAATAAATAAATAAAGAATTTGTATTTAAAATACATTTAAAGAAAAATCGCTTTATATTTTTAAACTGATTTATCCACAGTGACAGAGTATACAATACATCTACTTTTTGAGACATTTTTGCACACCATACTTGTGTCTAAAGCTAATAGAAACTGCCCCTCTCAATGTAAGGAATTAAAAACACAATGGTGCCTGCTCACCTCAAACACATGATCGCTGTAAGTGGCAAACGATCTTTCGGAACGAAAAACTGCAAATTCAAGGTTTTCAAAAGTTTATGAATATGAACTGAAACTGAAAATGTCTTGTTAAAAGGTAGATCAGGTGGTATAGAATCGTAAACCCATGATAATTAGGAAACCGAGGATAATTAGTGAAAAAGCGGCGGTCCATTTTGGCATTATTCATGATCATCAACAACATAACCCTACAAAATACATCTGAACAGGGCACAAGTCCTGCTGTCCAGTGTTTTTTGTTTTCTAAATATCCTTTTGAGATTTTAAATTCCAACCTCCTTAAAGTTCAGCAAATGACAAAGGAAGAAGTATTTTAGATCTTGTTAAAAATATGACTGGTCCAGTGACAGTTTTGAGTTGCAAGACCTGTGGCTGTGTGGTGTGTGGACTAGACTTTAATGCACATTTTCTTGAAATTCAAGCCCTGACAAGGGAACAGGACCCCTCCCCATCGCTATACCTAACCACATCTATTTTGATCGATAGCTTGAGGTTGGGAAAACTCCCCCAAACCACAAACCACCCACACAAGTTGATATTGATAAGGCAATAGACGTCACCATCTTCGTTCTGATAGAATCTATCTTATTCGCAGGAAGAAAGTAAGATTAGTAGATTGGCATTGCAGCCATTCATTGATTCAATGGTGTTGTTGTCAAGTGCCACAATCATGACAACGACAAAAGGATTACCGCGATGATCCTAACCCTAAGCACTTATTTAAAAAAAAAGTTAAAATCCAAAAAAGGATTACTTTTTCTGAGATGTGGTATTTTGTGAATAGATATTAGTTATGTTACATGTACCTCATATCATTGGCTGTTACACATGTAAGTCTAGTGCGCTGTCAAACATAGGGATCTGCATAAAATGCATGATTCTGTTTCCTTCACATAAAGCATTATTCCTGGGAACCTAAGGTTCTCTTTTAAAAGGCACAAAATACAAACCCCTGATAGCAGTGTGGACATGCTAGTATACTACTATAGTAGTAGTATAATGTATATTTTGTAAGGAGTGTACTAGATAGATCCTGTTAATGTGTACAGGAATCATAAGTACCCCAAATGTTCCGAGAGCACTCGAGAGTGTCCTACAGCAGGTATTATTACATGACAAATGTTGATAAATCTTCACTGATTAATTTTGTGACGCTCACAATCATGACAATTTGTCTTTGTTTTGTAATGAAATGCTGGTATAACTTCACAAACAATATTAACAGAAAATCAGTTGAAGTAAAATTATCCAAGTACAAATTAACCGAGGGAACTGTTTATGCAATTTTGTACTCTGCATAATCATTTTCTTGATCTTGATTTTACAAATAGATACACACATTTTCAGTTGTAGTATGTACCATCGTTAGCTCTATGTATGGTTGCACTTACACTGTATGTACCTTGGGCTCAGGTGTGTTAAATTTTCCTTATTTTGCTGCCCATGACAAATCAACCATAAAACGTAAAGCATCTGCTAATTAAGTAAAAGGCTGCTGATCAAAGTTCACTTCTGATTGCATTCTTAATATCACAATATCTTGAGCTGAAATGATTGATCAGCTGTTTTTCTCTGCAGAGAGGTCATTTGCATTGTGTGCTTGTAAACTTTTATGACACAATAATGCAACTACAATGCTCATAAAAAATATATTAAAGACATCATGTGTGTGTTTTTGTGTGCACCCCAAAACTTGAAAAATTACTGAACTATGAACATTCCTTGCAAATTTCTGATCCACTATTTTTGTTAAATAATCCTTGTACAGAGAGCACTGTGAGTATCATGCATGCCATGTTTCCAGTTCACAGATCCGTAATGTCCATCTCAGTTATCACATGGTTTGATAATGACACAGAACAATGTTGGTGTTGAATGCATTGTTTATTTATAACGGATATAACATACACTCTGATCAAGACTTCAAGTAGTAGGCCTATTCCTTCTATCTAATAACAAAAAGTTCTTGTCCTTTTCCCCCTTTGCAGCAGTGCAGCACTTCATGGATGAGTGTATTATGAACAGCTTGTGTGTCTCCTTCATCTTACTGTCAAACTATACCACAGTATACCGACTCTACATGTAGATCTTCTCTCAAGCATCACACATCTTGGTGTCAACATCATGGATGTATAGACTCGGAAGCAAGCAATCAGCACACAATCTTGATGAGCATTGCATGATAACCAAACAGTGATTAGGAATTTTTTGATCATAGTCTGAAGAACAAATATTGTATTTTTTAATCATCTTCACAATCAAAATTGCCTCAGGTATGTGGTGGGAAGAGACCCAATCAAAAAAGTATGTACATGTATCCTGGATCATCATTAGGCTGTCTATAGCAGTTTTGTCATCTGATGTTTTCTGCAGAATGTGTTTCTCAGCAGAGTGCCAATGACTGTTTCAAGTGCTATCTGAGAACATTTTGCATTGAATTTGTGCCAAAACATCAAAAAGGAAATTTGGAACACCTTGCCTGTACCTGTGAACTAATTGATAATGAAGCAAGTGGGATTATTATCAGCAGGGTGTCAGCCCTGGAATAGTGATGTAGTTGCTGCAAGTGGAGATAGATTTGCATATTGTGCAACTCTAGCAATTTATGTTTATCAGGTAAGTACAACATGGTATGATACTCTTCCCACTTTAATCTGTTTTGCGATGTAATTAAATGGCCTGGAAAGTCTATAAAACCTATACCAGAATGATGGACATGATGGGCAGCCTTTGTATTTACAAGTGCCAAATAACATGCATGTAAGTAACAAATTACTGTGAAACACAAAGTACAACATTGGTTATTATTTGAAAAAAAATTGATTAGTTTTAATTGGAAATCTCATTGATTATAGTGACAGTTCATACCAGTACCATCGTTCAGAGAAAAATATACATCAGTTTGAAATACTGTCAAAGTCAAAAGATAGCAAAAGAAGAAGACCCTCCTAATTGTAGTAACTAAGTTGCTTGTTTGCTAATACCGCAATCAACAAAATCCTGAAATGTACGTGTAAAATCATCCCAGAAACAAAAGCGTTAAAACTATAACTTGACAACATTTACACAGGTTGGTTGTAGGATTGAATACTAAATGAAAATGATATCTGATTGAATAGGTGTACGAACAAAAATGCACATAGTTTTTAGTAAGTTTTATAATAGCACAGGATAAAAACAAGTATTCAGTCTTTGACATTTGACAAATTTTAGAACATTACATTCATTTTAAAACAAACTTAAATTTTTGTTGTTGATTAATATTTGGAATCTATTATACAAAAACATATTGAATTTTAACATTTTACATGTAAATTTATTTATAACTTACATGTGTGTCTAGCATTTTATCAAACACAAGTAGTTGTAATTAGACCTGCTACATGTACTTGTCTGAGCCAAAGCATACAATATTCATCAGTTTATTTATTACTAAAGTCACTTTGTTAGCCTGTTTGTCAGATGTCAAGTGGTAAACAAAACAGCGGGCCTATACATATTTAATATCTGCAGGGTAATTATTTTCATTGAGGTTGCATGTGAAAGGTTTACATTGAACCAAATAGGGTCAGGGCTGGTTGAGTGCTTGAATAGACAGTGTATACTGTATATTTACAGTTGCTAAGAGACAACCAATGCCCTGTTCACAACTGTTAGAAATGTGTGTTGATAATTAGGGGTGGCCAAGTGTCCCAGGTGTATGAGAAAATTACTTATTGATCCATTGGTTGAAGTCGAAACTTGTACAAAGAAACACACTTAATGTCAATATCATGATCTGCATGCATTAGATGGTAGTATCAGCATTATTGACCATACAATGTACATGAATGCAATTGTACATTGATGTACTTGCACTGATTTATCAACGAACTGTGCATTTTCATCCCAAATGTACTTGCTCACAACACAGTAATATGTTAATTTGTACGGTACAACATAGCAGTGAACTACATTGCATTTGTGACATGTTTTTTAAAGTCCTTTTGATTACAATGGCTGTTTTTATGATTTGATGGGTTTTTTATGATTGTAGATAATATGAATATTACACAATGTAGCTCTAACAAATATTTTATTAATTTTGTGATGCTATATAACATTTACACTGTATTTTTAAGAAAGTCATTAAGATACACACACCTACATACAGTATGTACAGTGTACTTGATTAAAATTACACTGTATATAAGGGAAGGACAAATCAATAATGTTATTATCTTACTGGACTACTGTAAGTATAATAGTATTGATATTAAATTTCCTTTTTTCTCATCAAGTGTTTGTCCAAACAGCATAGCCAAATATGCTATTCGGTATGTGCACATCATACAAGATATTTACAAACAAAATGCAGTGACAGCAATGCTTTTAGACTATACATAAAAGTACAATTTTGATAAAATTTAATAAAATGGTAGGCATACAGGTGCATAAACACTTTTTGGTTTTTGTATGCATGTGTTAGCATGAATATTGCACTTTGGTTTAATTCAGAACGTTTCATGTGTAAATGGTTACTTTGTAAAACATTGTTTCCTATCATCAGAATTTGTTTTAGGTCAACTAAATCTTAACAGTAGAATATTACAGTGTTAAGCAGCATTAAGTTTGATTTTCAATTGCTAGGACAAAAAGGTGTGAAAAAAATATTAAGTAATTTTTTTATACAATGGATGTGTTAGATGGACTATGTGATGGAACATGAGGCAATTGTCAGATTGAAGAAGATTTTGTCACTACTTATTTTCAAGGTTGAGTCTTTATTGTTGTTATTTTTCAGATTTATATGAGATGGCAGTGTTCCTTCTTATTTTGTTCACAGTTTTCTTTGGTATTTATTTTTTATTTCCAGCTTGACCGTAAACTCAATGAGTTTAAACTTCATGCCATCATGTCAGAACATAAGAAGACAGTTACATCTATCATGTGGCATCCACGTAGACCTGACTTATTTGCCAGTGGGGGTTGTGACTACCGTATGTTCCTATGGGATGTTGCTCAACAGTGTGTCCTTGCGATGGTTGAATACACCAAATTCATTCCTTTATGTATAGACTGGTGTCTGCTGGAGAAGGATTCACTTACCTTTATTAAAGGCAGGGGACCACTCATGATGTGGCATTTTACGCAAGGGAAAGAGCTGTCCCCCCACAAAGAGGCCCATGGATTTTCTTCAGATGTCCACAAGTTTCGTTGGCACCACAAGAAAATTGGAAAGGTTGTGTTTGGCCATGCAGATGGAAGTCTGTCATTTTTCAGTTCAGGTACGAGAAGAACATTAAGAATTTTAATTCTTGGTCGTACTTCTATGTACATGTGATGTTTGTTTGCGTTTTCTTAGAGGGGGGGGGGGTGGGGGTTGTATTTCTCCTGGAAATGAAATCCTTATACAAGGGGGGGGGGAGGCCATGATAAAGTGTGTCTAAATGCTAACCATTTTTGGGCTAAACTGTCTTGAAAGAAACAAAGTTGCATGTTTCATAAGCGTTTAATATTTTGGGTTCACAAACTTTCCGAGTTTTCATTGCAGACAGAAGTTTGTGTCACTTTGATCCTCTTTGATCTTATTATTATTAGTGAGCAAGATGATTGCTGTGTGAATGAAGTCCATATTCTATTTGATCAACCACTAGGTAATAAATCATACAAGCATGTCTTAAGACCAGACTCCACTGATGGTTCAGATGAGGACGACCCTGTGATTGACCTTGAGTGGGACCATCTGTCGGACGATTATCTCCTCATAGCTAATCTTAGATGTGGTGTACGAATGGTTGATAGTGAGTCTCGCATGTGCTTTATGAAGTTTGAGATGCCTAATGCAATTGCTACAGTAAAGACATTGGCCTGGGTACCATCAGCACCTGGAATGTTTGTTACTGGAGGTGAGTGTTATGCTTTACTTGAATCTTTTTGTCAAAGTGGGTCATCTCCAGGAAGGTATATATTGGTTTACAGCTAACTGCAAAATTGTCAACCCATTTTAAAAGCTTTTAAGTAACCATTATTCTCATAACATCCTTAAAATAATTATACAGATTTTGTTGTTCTGAACTTGAAAACTTCTCAGAACAAGTATGGGTTTGTTGTGTGTTGATGGACATCACTTCAAGCTTTCATTAAGTTTTCTATTGTTATTCCATTCAGATTCTAATGGCGGAGTCCTCAGACTGTGGAGTGTCTCTAAATCCACACCCATCCAAAGCCTTAGCCTTAAGAAGATGGGGTTCCATGCTCTCAAAGTCTTCAGTACATCTCTCAATATGACCCCCAATAGTTCGGATGCTCCTCTCCACAGAGATGTCTCATCTACAAGCCAGGCATCCCCAACACCGAGTGCAACCACCCTAAATTCGTATGCATTACCACCAGGTCATGCAGTTTGCACTTTCCTTGATGGGGGAGTGGGACTGTATGATTTTGGGAAGAGGAGGTGGGACTTCCTAAGGGAGTTGGTAAGTAAATGTCTCTAACTTTACACTGATGTAATTAGCACTTAGTGTTTTAGCACATGACTCAGTGAATTTAAAATAATGTTTGCTATTCATAAAGTTTCTTGCAATCACAAGAGTTTGAGTGAACAATTCTTTTGTATGATTTTTCCCCTCAGGGTCACGTGGAGACGATATTTGATTGTAAGTTCAAACCAGATGATGCTGATTTGATTGCCACAGCATCTTTTGATGGCACCATGAAGGTATGGGACATTAATACACTCACTGCCGTTAAGACATCACCAGGAAATGAAGGCATTATCTATTCACTGTCGTGGGCACCAGGTAAGATTAGAGGCCAGACTGATTATTGTTTCCATAAAGGCAGGATGTACTTTTGGTAATTACTCCACAAGTTAATGAGCATAAAAACTTACTCAGTAAAAAGCACTGAAAAGCTGTTGATATTATAAAACATTGTTAGAAACAACCCCCTTTGTTGAAGTAATTAGTTTTAGAGAAAGAGGTCGTTTTTCAGCCCAAACTTTGAGTCGGAGAAAGCTTCATGCTCAGGCATCTGAAATTACACAATTCTATTCAAAAAGGGTGTTTTTTCTTAATTTTTTTCTTGCAACTTCGATGACCAATCGAGCCCAAATGTTCACAGGTTTGTTATTTTATGCATGTTGGGATACATCAAGTAAGGATACTGGTCTTTGACACTTGCCAAAAGTATACCTTGCCTTTTAAGGTGGAGTCATTATTTGGATTTTGTCATTGTAGTGTTGATTGGCAGTATTGAGGATAGCATTCAAATGGACACCACATAATTTTCCAAAAGTTGCCTGCAGGCGATATTTGGAGATTTACATCATTAATAAATTGTCTACTTACTTTTCACCCTTTAGCCCAATAGGCTGAAGGGGTTGTATTGATTTCTACTCATCGAGGGCACTTCAGACGAAATGATTTTGCAGGATGCTTAATACATTAACCATCTTTATAACAAGTCTAGGCTTTCATAAAGAAACTACACAATTTCTTTTGGGCCATTACCAAAGTATGACCCTACCTTTAGATTGTGTGTGTATGAGAAACCTAGACTACATGTAGGTCCTAAAACACCTAAATGGGTATGCAGCAGCACTTTTAATGGAGATTTCAAGCAAACAAACTAGAACAAATAAGATGTCTTTTATATGTTAATGCGAGATTATTAATAACTTAAATTAGAAGTACATTATTTGAGAAATGCATGTGTTCTGTGAAAGAATGGGAACCTTTTTCATGTATCCTTTGAGATTTCAATCTACTCTACCCAATGTCAAATTACATTATAACCGTGTTTACTTGAAATCTCCAGCTATTATAGGAGTCTGTTTTTCTTTCATTTTATGTTTTTTGAAGAGTTGATATATTTTTCATTTCTGCAGCTGACCTGAACTGCATCGTGGCTGGATCCTCTAAAAATGGCGTCTTTATTTGGGACCTGTCCAAGGGCTGCATCCTGAAGAGATTTATGGAGGTTTGTTATGATCGAAAGTTATTTGAACATTTTATTGAATGTCCTCATAGAAATACTTGTACATGTACTTATCAACTTGTGTGGTTGTTTGCAGCATGGAAAGAACAGTGTTTTTTCTGTAGCTTGGAATCAGAAAGATCCCAAGAGAATAGCATCGTGTGGAGGGGACTGCTATTGGTAAGTTTGCCTAATATAAATTTAGATCTGATGGGCTTAGTCAAGTTATTAAAGTTGGTAGTGTTGTTATACTGCCACACTTTGAAGAAAAAAATTTCCTCCCCCCCTCCTCCCCCACATTAATACTTTTCACTTTTAAATTTATTTTCACTCAATTTATTTGCCTTTTGTACATTTTGGTCTATTATTTACAGAGAGTGATATTTTGTATTATCTTAAAGCAGGCTTGAATCTTCCAGTCTGATAAGTCAATCCATAGCAACAAGGAGTGTGATATAAACCTATACTGCACGGCTCATATCACACACTCTGCGTATTGCGCTGGGCTAACTTCGCGTATGGCGCTGTTCTAAGCTATACGCTAAAAGTACAGCTACAAAAGTCAATGTAAATTCAACAGTGGCGCATTTGGCTTTATTCTCCCAGTGTACAGTGGTGCGTCATCTATCTTTACTGTACGTCAAGTTAGCTTTAAGATAAATTTGTTATCACATGCTGCTCATGGAATCAGGAAAAATATAGCACGTCCCGTAGCCAACTCAGCCGAATGAGACGCAGAAGCGCTATATTTTTACGTATTCGACTTGCGCTTGTGTGATAACTTATAATGTATGTATCTGTGTATCTGCATGTAGTATTGTACGAGAGGCAGATGGGAAGTTACTACAAAAATACAAGCATCCTGCTGCAGTATTTGGTTGTGATTGGAGCCCTAACAACAAGTAAGTTTCAGATTGAACTTACAGCCCTGGCAAGTCAATGGCATTGGACTATAACATTTTTTTACAGTAGAATATGTACCCACTGAGCTGCTATAGCCAAAAGTAAATGGTGACTGTTTGCATTTATCACTTCTTCAATTCTTGGTAGAAACTAATTGCATGTGTGATGATGTAATTTCATTATTCTATGCACACACAAAAAAACATTTGAAACACTAATCAAATTGGTTACATGTTATAATAAAAACTTATTGTTTCTTAATATGTTTGTTTAATAATTATTGTTTTTGTTCTACTTAAACGATTCTATAAATTGTTGTTTTTCTCTTTCTTTTCTTCAGAGACATGATTGCCACAGGCTGTGACGACGGTAAAGTGAGGGTGTTCTACATTGCCACAGCAACAGAACAACCCTTGAAAGTTTTTCTCGGGCACACAGCCAAAGTATTTAATGTGAAGTGGTCCCCGCTGCGGGAGGGTATTCTGTGCAGTGGATCAGATGACGGGTACTAGACTAGTATATAGTAACTCTAAGTTCTAGGTTTTTGTGCTACGGCTAATTGTGTATTAATATGTTAATCAGTTTTATACATTTTAATGAAGGTTATTTGTAATTCTTATGTTCAGAAGACAAATTGTCAGTAACAATTTTCTTATTTTAAAACATTATTGAAACTGTTCAATGTGGAAGGTTGTATAGCAGCACTCTTTCAAGTTTTACTTTAAAACTTTCCATATTCTTCAGCACAATCAGAGTGTGGGACTACACCCAAGACAGCTGTGTTATAATACTAGCAGGACATGGGGCACCAGTCCGAGGCCTACTGTGGAACCCAGAGATACCATACTTACTAATATCAGGCAGTTGGGATTACACCATTAGGGTCTGGGATACAAGGTTTGTAGCAGCTCTACATTTTCTGAATCTTTGATCACTTCTATAACTTTGAATTCTATTGACGTTGCTGAAGATCTTGGTAACTCTTCTTTGACACGGGTGTGGAATAAGCTTTTCATACTATGAAGGGTTTCTAATTTTTCCCCCTAACTTTCTCTTGGGCCTTAACTCTTATTGAAAGTAATTAACAACTACATATACTGCATTATTTTAAGTCCTGTTATTCTCCTCAGCCATGTGCTATTAAAAGAGTTGGGTTTTTTATTACCATCTGTGACATTAGAGGTGCAATTTTTTTCATTAGGGATGGAGCATGCATTGACAAGGTCCAGGACCATGGAGCAGATGTTTATGGCTTGACATCTCACCCCAACCGTCCCTTCATTTTGGCATCTTGCTCACGAGATTCAACACTCAGGATATGGTCTCTTTGTCCTCTAGTGACTAAAATGCAGCTGAGCATCATTGCAAAGAGACCTTGGGCTGAGATTGTTGGTACTGTAGGTAGGTGATCGGATCAGTTACATTTGAGTTTTAGGAAACAGACACCAGTAGTTCAGAGTGGAGTATTGAACATTATTTTTATTTTCTCTCAGATGGAGCTATTGTGATTTATTCTCATCAGTGCAAACAAGGTCATATGATAAGTAATGACTCTGTACAAACACGATGACAAGGTCATATCTTTGTTTAAAACTCAAAGCACGAACCCATTGAAGTGAGATACAATCTTATTGGGTATTTACAGGTGTACAACCTATTGACAAAACTGTACTTGCCAATACAAAGTGACTCGCTAGATATGAATACCTTGAAGCTGATTTCAACTCTGCTGACATATCTGTCATTAAATCTCTATTTCATTGTACAGAGCATTCCATGGCAATGAGCACATCTACAGTCATGGCTGGTCGTATGTCACGTGAGCTGAAACAGAAGCTGGAACAATACAAAGGGGATTTAGATCACACTGTTGCCTTAAGATGGTTTTCCCATCTCTTCTCTGTAAGTTTTTCTCTTCTTTTCTTATGTTCAGTTGAAAGCCAGTAAGGCTATGCAAAGAAAAAGGAATTTGGTTCCATTCAATTGAACGCCACATTTTATACAATAGATAAACCAAATTGTACCTGTCTGCTTTTATAGCCGCCTGGTGGACCCAAGATTCTGTGGGAGCTAGTATCTGTCCTGAATGGTCAAGATGATAGTCTGTTAGCAGAAGACTACAGCAAGGGCATCCTGCATGCTAAACATCTTGTCAAGTTCAAAGCTGTGAGTTTGTGATATTGAGATATTTCCCTCAGGTTTTTTGTATGCTATTCACATATTACTTTGATACACTTGACTTCTGAGCTTATTAACAAAATAAATGGCAATTGTGTAAAGTTTAATAACTTACATTTCAAATGTTTTTGTATGTGTTTGAATATGTGATTTGTAGTCGGAAGCTCAAGAGTTAGAGATGGTGAAGATGGTACGAAACACATCCGGGACTGGTGCTAAGGCCAAAGAAGAAAAACTTAGAGAGGCTGCTAGTATTCACATACGTCTTGGTCAAGTCCAGAGATATTGTGAGCTTATGGTTGAAATACATGAGGTGAGAATTGGAGATAATCATGGGCACTTATTGTAGAATTAAAAAAAAACTAAACTACACATTTTTAAAACTGATCAAAACATTGGTTTTCATTCTGTAGTGGGAGAAAGCATTATCTGTTGCCCCTGCTGTGTCTATGGAATACTGGAGAAAGCTCTCTGAAAGGTAAGAGTAGTACATCATTCCTGTTGTAATGAAAATATGCACATGTAGTTCTTAGGTCCAGAATGTTTTTCTTTGACAAGTGTAAATCATGCTGACCTTGTTTTCTCTTTTCTGAAGAAAAATCTGAAAATACCTGCTTGTTCTTTGTTTCTGTTTAAGATATGCGGATTATCTTGCTGCTGAAAGTAGTAATGACTGTGTGCCTTATTATATTGCCACTGGAAACATCCAGCAACTCACCAAATACTTCAACCGCCACAACCAACTCAAAGATGCCATGCTAGTTGCACAAGTTGCATGTGAGAACAGTATCTCGCCTACTGAGCATGCTCAGCAAGGTATACCAAGTGAAGATCAAAATGGCGTACAGGAGCCTTCTGAAGACAACATTAGACTCTTGAATGATATCAGCTGTAAGCTGGCAGAGAGATATTTCCAAGATGGCTGCCCAATCATGGCTGCATGCTGTCATCTTGCAGTGGGAAATACAAGGGTAAGCGGCAAGAGAACCAAACACGATAACCAATCATGACCAGTTTCATTTTAATTTTGATTGATTTGTTTCTCCCTTTCTCTTTTCTAAGTGTGCCTTGTCTAAACTCATAAGAGGTCATGAGTTGGAGTTGGCCATCAGTATTGGGAGGGCAATTGAGGGCAACAAACATCCTGACCTGATTGCCATGGCAACAAACTTTCTTGCTCTGAGATGTGCCAAATTAGGCAAATGGTAAAGTATGCTTTTCTCAAAAAAAGAAACAATGTTTTAAAATGTAACTGCCTGGAGTGGTTATTTCTCTCTTGACCTTGCGCTTCAACCTAAACAATGGTCGTACAATTTCATCAAGTCTGCGCCCTCTCTGTTCCTCTATGTGCATGCAGGGACCTTGGCATTGATTTACTTCATACATTGCCTGACAGTGAGGAATCAATGGTGAAGATGTGTGCAGGATGTGTAACAAGTAGCATTGAAATAGATTTTCTACATCAGAAGGTATGGTGGTGGCTATTAGTGTTATTCAAGCACTAGTTTTGTTGCATTTTGTATGCTTTCCTAAAAATACAGAACCTCTTGCATGCATTTCAATCTTTCCCTGTCGGGGGGGATTTGTGACGCTGATTAAAGTTATTTCCACCTTTGCTGAAGTTATTCACTCTTCAATACAATTATAGACAACAATCATTCCTGGACCATTTCCATTCTTCCTTGCTTCTCTTAAAAAGGGTTAAACACAATCATCTTTCTTCAACTGATTTTTCATTTTGAGTGACTAAGTAACTGTACATTAAGATCTCTGCCTCCATCTAGGCTTCACTTCCTACCAGAGTTGTGTGTGAAGCAAAGGCCCAGAAGTTAGAGGGTAATGGTGACGTTGAATGTGTGAAGTATTATCTCTTATCAACAACCCCAGAGAGGGCACTGGAGCTGGGACTCACCAAGATTACAGGTTGGTAGGATTTGGATGAACCACTTATAAACGACACATACTTTTCCAATTTTTTTTCTGATCATGATTATTATGGAAATGATGTACTGAATAACGTTTTCTTCCTTTTATTTTCAAGATAAAATGTGTGAAAGAAATTGGACATTGCAAGCAGTGTTGCCAATGATCAAGCTACTGACTAGTATACGAAATGATGTCTTGATGCAACAGAGTCTTGCAAAGTAAGCATGGTCTCATTATTTCAGTAGCTTGAATTTATGAATTATAGGTTTATGCATAGCCTATAGGTGTGTAGCAACATACTGAGGTCTTATTGGATTCGTTATATACTTCTGAAGGATAATCGATTTTGACAATGTTTAAAAGCTAGTTTTATATTTGATACATAAACATGTTTGCTGCATTTCAGGGAGAGGACCGAGTTATTGATATTGAGTTTTTATCTTGGTGGACTATTAGCTATACGGAGAGGATATAACAGCATTGTCATACCACTCTTGCAACAATCTATGTAAGTTGAGACATTGGTATTTAGAAGAATATGTGTTTCCATTTTTGTTTGTCAGCTTGTTGGTTGTGTTTTTCATTGGTTATTTTTTGTTAGTTTTGTGGTGTTTTGGGGTTTTTTCAGTTCACTTACTTCATTCAAAGATATTATATCTTGATTGTCCTTTTATAGGACTATGTTGATCAGGAAAGGACTGGATGCAGATATATCAATTCCACTCAGTGAAGAGCAGCTCAAATTAGAGCAGAAAGCATGGTTAGCACACAGACAATATGAAGAAAGGTAAGATTGTCATTTATTGTCAAAATCCTCATGTGACATTTAACTCAAAATCAAATAGATAAAGGTCAAAACAATAATATTGTCAAGTTAACTTTTGAAATGTTTTGCCCTCCATTAGAGTACTGGAGTCTTGAGTTGAATGAGAACGTTTTCACATGACTTAGTTTTTTGCCTTGTAATACACTGCCATATAATTTAGTGATGAGACTGATGATTAGGAGATTGCAAGCAGATATTGAGATCCATGACTGTGACAACAGCAAGTATCCAAGTCAAATACAAGTTGTGTGCTTCAGTATTACATTCGTATGTAATTGACTTCAATTGTGGTAAACTAATCTAGAAAACCTTTCAGCCATTTTGGAATAACGGTTAATTTACAATTAACCTTTCTTATTGTCCAAACAGAAAGAATTCATCAGACAGCAAACCCATGAATGAATCTCTTGGGGCTGTATACAATGCCTTAATACAGAGAGCTGGATCAGAAGACACAGAGCTAGAATGTGGCGTTGATGTGGTTGCTGGGTCACAGTTACCGAGCCACTCTGATGTTCATTTATCTCTGCTAACTGGCTCCAGGATTCAGGTAAGTACTCAAATCAAGCAATACAAACTTGCATAAAATATGATAATGTATAGAGCTCATTCAAAAAATATTTAAATGAAAAATCGTTTCACTCACAAGGCTGGACAGCCAATTCAAGGTGAGGGCTACATCTAGCTGATTTGCATGTTGCCACCTACTCCCCGGGCTGAAACAGAGTTGCCCCCTTTACAGTCTGTAAGGATGTAGGCATGGGAGGATGTAGGCATGGGTATCATCCACTAGGAGCCTGGCTGATAGAGCAGAATGCACTGCCTTCGCAACTTTTTATGTTGCAATTATGGTTAAGTGCCTTGCTACGAGTGTCATGATGGGGGTTTGAACCCACACTCTCATGACTCTGCTGCTGACAACATCAGAGCTGAGGTCCAGTGAACTAGACCGCTTGGCCACAACACCTGACAAATAACTTGATCTTATCATACAGCCCTTGAAAACAACAGAACCAAGTCAATTTTCATATGTATAAGTCAACACAAGTTGTGTAATGTTGTCTATTATATTTGCTTTTCTTCCAAAATTTGATGTTTCAGGGACCTGTATTTTTCTTGGAGGATGGAAAGTCAGTGATTGCTTTGAGTGATGCCTTGATGTGGGCTAAAGTAAACCGATTCTCACCACTAGCAACAGGTGCAACCATCAATCCATACTGAAGGACTAAACCCACCGACTGGTTGTAATGCAAATCTAGTTATGCATTACAGTATTCTTGGACTGATTAGGGCATACCACAAAGTTTGGTTTTTATTGATAGTAGCTTTGATGCCTCTTCAAAATGTTGAAGCTTTCTATCGGAAGTGCTCTTCACAAAATGGAAATGGTCTAGCCAATTAAAATACTTAACTCCTGTCCTGCATCATCTCTTGAAATTACTTATGATTTATAGTGTTTTTATTTGACAACTATATCATCAACTAAAATGTACTTTAAACGCAGATATAAAATTGCAAATGTATGTAGTTGTTGATGAGCACATGGCAATAATTGTGTCATAATGGATCAAAACAAGTATTAATTTAACAAAATAGTTTGATATCATTCTATGTATTCACTCGCAAATGAAAATACAATAAAATGTATTTTTTAATCAGATTATATTACACCTCTTTCAATTTAATTAAAGAATATTTTTTGACAATGATTAAAGTGTTGTTTTATAAGTATTGTGCTGTAAAGGAAAGATTGTAATATAGATGTTTATCATATTCTAAAATGTTTTACAATCCGCCCACATAATCTTTCTAGTTTCATTCATAAAGTAAATTGAAGTACGGGTAGGGATAAGCAATTGATTAGATTCATAACATGGTACAAACAAAAACTAGAAATGTGGAGGGCATTATGAAGTTACATCATGCACAACAGTTACATCAACTACGCAGGAGTATTGATATCTTGTAGATTGAGATGAATGATGGGAAGTGATTATGCCACACACATTCAAAACCCACCAACCTTGATGCAACTCTTTAACAGTTTGACCTGTTGTCATTCGCAGTACTTATTTTTTATTCAACAAAAGTACTTTTTCTAAACATTTATTCAATTCCATGTATTTTTTAATTAAAAAAAGGCACAAAGATTACTATTTTCACACCTATATGGTTTTGTGTTTGGTTGACCAAGATTATTAATTGGGAATTTATATATATAATCGTAAATCAAAGACATTTCTGAATTCTAGTTGCTTTTTGCCATGTTATTTAATTTTCCTTTGTAGTCAAAATACTGCACAGATGGAAAGCATTTATTTGCTGCTTATATTTTATGATAAACACAAGGCAAAGACTGCTGTATCTGGTTTAAATACCGTCCCAGCTTACACCTTACAACGAGGCAGCAGGCTGAGATCATTCTTGCTTTAAAAATATGTAGAACTCTCAAATTATTTTTTCATCTTAAAATTAATTGTGTAATTATAAACAACGATCAAATGAATTGACCCATTTCATCAATAAATGTAAAATATGTAAGTAGTTGTTTGTATTCACTGTAACATTTAAAACATTTTATACAAGACTTAACCAAAAATGAGTTTGTAAACAGACAGTGGAAGGCTCTGCTTTTTAATAGATGTTTGAATTTTGACAGCGAATTTGTCTTGAGATTGGATTGTGGTTGAATTTTGTTGAGGTTTACCTTCGTGCACATTCCTTTGTCTCACTGAAAAGGTCAGTAAGGTTTTCTGCTGGAGCATTTGACCAAAGCCAAGATTAAAGGGTGTGTACAACATTGGTAAGATTGAAAATATAAATGTTCACAGATTTGCAAATAACTCACATGGTATAAAGATGGTCAAAGTGGAAAACTTACCTTGAAATAGTTTTGTTTGAAATGCTATAGTTTTTAGGAAATAGGTAAAACAAATAAGCGAGTTCATACTTCCTGAGATCGAATGCGAATGCGAATGCGAATGCGAATGCGAATGCGAAGCATATTGGCGTCACAACTCTGTTTTCGCTGCGAATAAGTCGCAAGAGTTGAGCACAGCTCAACCGCTGCCAATTATTTGTTGCGAACTTGTGACATCAATATTTGCTTTGCATTCGCAGGAAGTATGAACCGGGCTTAAGTCTTTATCGAAAGTGTCCACAACCTGATGTAACAGTGAAAACATGTAATGGGGTTTTTCACTACTTTTTTCATGACACCGAAGACCTTAACATTTCGCAGGTTTGTTATTTCAGGTATATGTTGGGTCACATAAAGTGCGGATCCTAGTCTTTGAAAATTACCAATGTTTTACATGTGCTTTAAAGGCCTAATGCTTTGGGTTTTTTTTTTTAGGCAGTTTGCATTTTGTCAGTGTAGAAAATATGTTGAATGCAATAAATCAAGATTGTATCGAGATTGGATTGTGCTTGAATTTCTGGAGGTTTACCTTCTTGCACAATCCTTTGTCTCACTGAAGAAAAAGGTCAGTAAGGTTTTCTGCTAGAACATTTGACCAAGGCCAAGATTATAGGCCTGATGCTTCGTTCTTGAAAGGACAGTTGCACTAATGCGTTTTCTCCTTGGTAAAGGGCACCTCTGAGGAAGAGGCACCAACTTAATGACCCGGGGCTCCTCCATTGCCTCCTTGAACTGTCAGGCCTGGAAGAATGTCAAATCGGAAATCCAATTATTTTTCATTTGAACAAGTTGGTTGTATTGGAGGCTGAGCTTTAATTTTGTTGCCATTTCATTTGCTATCCTTTTCTTTACAGTTTTATAAGGACTCTACCATCTTGCTCTAATAAGGATAATGAAAGTTTGTCTTAATGAAAATTATCAGCTCAGTTTCCACATTTT
Organism: Pycnopodia helianthoides; assembly: GCA_032158295.1. Taxonomy (NCBI): domain Eukaryota; kingdom Metazoa; phylum Echinodermata; class Asteroidea; order Forcipulatida; family Asteriidae; genus Pycnopodia; species Pycnopodia helianthoides. The sequence goes on from CM063248.1 coordinate 21,419,292, forward strand.
AAGAAAATTTGATGTTATATTGTACTGACATTTTGAATTTTTTTAGGGATCTTTTTAGTAACTTGTGTTAATTTAAGATTGTAAAGTGTTTCACTAGGCATTTAGGTGGCAATTTAAAACATGCAGCTTTTAAAGAGTGTTTTTTGTGTGTTTCCCCCCCCCCCCCCCCGTTGTACTAGATTGAAGTTTTTATTTAATTGTTTTGCTTGTGTGTGGTAGTTTTAACTGAAATGTTCCTCTGCAATAACCCAACCATGTGAATTGAAGACATGGGTTGGACTTAATTAATCCAATCAACATTTTTGTTTAATATTTAAATAAATGCAAATTTTGTTTGTTAAAAAGATGTCATACATCAATACTTTTGAAAGTGTATAAATATATGGACTACTACATAGATTACAACCAACCCCATGACTTTTGTTTGCAAGGAAAGATATTTTTTCCCAGCGATCTTTTGGGGCAACAATGTATGAAACTCAATCTGAAGAATTTCTTAAGGCAGTTATTTTGAGAAAGAAATCAATCTGACTGATGTGTGCAAACACTGATTTTAAGTGTCAAATTTATTGAACGTTTTAGTTTTTTAAAAATCTTAATATTTTTTATCATTATCAATCATGCATCATACTTTATTTATTTTTGTTAATTGTGTCTTAAAGGCACTGGACACTATTGGTAATTACTCAAAATAATTGTTAGCATAAAAACTTACTTGGTAACAAGCAATGGAGAGCTGTTGATAGCATAAAACATTGTGAGAAACGGCTCCCTCTGAAGTAACGTAGTTTTTGAGAAAGAAGTAATTTCTCAGTAAAATATTTGAATTGATTTTGAGACCTCACGCGTGAGGTCTCGAAATCGAAATCAAGCATCTGAAAGCACACAAGTTCGTGTGACAACATGGACAAGGGCGTTTTTTCTTCCATTATTATCTCGCAACTTCGACGACCAATTGAGTTCAAATTTTCACAGGTTTATTTTGTGCATATGTTGAGATACACCAAGTGAGAAGACTGGTCTTTGACAATTACCAAAGGTGTCCAGTGTCTTTAAGTTTGCCTTTGTTAGTCAAAATGCATAAATTTCTTTAAAACATTAATCAAATTTGTTATTTGTTAAAGATTCTGATTTTGTAGAAAGTCAACCCAAAGTGGTCTGGCCTGAAGAAGTGTCCAAGTTTGATCATACACTGTTACACTTTGGTTGAAGTAGCAATGAAATTGGTGTGTAACAATGACAAAGTTTTAAAAATAAATAAAATATACTTCTTTTTGGTGATAATTATGTGTTTGCTGTGTGTTGCATTTTTGCATTTTAAAGATAAGTTATAAATAAATTGAACAAAGTCACAGATATGACACATTAAACAAATCATTTGTTTTTATCCAGCTATAAATTTAATTTCAACAAACGAAAAGTGTAACAAACATTATGTATTTTGATATACCGCACATGTAGTGCATTTTACTTAATAAAACAATATGGACAAACGAATACATTGACAATAGACAATTATCTCTTATTCACACGTTCAGATGATAAATGGAAGAACAGGCTAACCGTGTCAATGTAATAACTAAGTTATGTACAATTATATACAAGATCATTAATTAATTTTGGTAATGTAACAATCAAAAACTTTCTGGACGAAAAAAAAACAGTTTCATTTTCCATGTTTTTGACAGGAAAGCTTTTGTTATCAGTGAATCAAAGTAACTAATAATGATATAAATAAAGCATAGACCTTTTGCTATAAATTGTTGCAAATTTCTGATGCATCTTACAGAATTGCTACTAGCATGGCTGATATAGTTGGATTATTAGTTGCAATAGACCTTATGCATATGATGTCTTTTGAGTATACAGGGCGCCCTTAGCTAGAGGTAAAGAGAAGGTTGCTCATTGCGCTGTGCATTTCTATTGTTTCATCATTTTACCTCTAAGATGATGTCAATGCATAAGGTCCATTCAGCAGACTGAGAGGACATTGGAATAATAATACAATAATATCTTCATCATGATCTGCCACTGATAGGTGGAAGTACAGGACTTGAGGAGAGACTAGCAGCAGGTCGTATTGCTGGCTGTGAGGTGTGGTCGAGTTGGCCGACTTGAATCTCTCTGAAGGTCACATTGTTGCCTACAGGTGACCTCACTCTGGATGGCTTATCAGGACTGGGCTTCCCTTTAAGAAAATAACAGAAAAGTTTTGTACAAAGTTATTTCATAGTTTTGGTAATTTGATGAAACTGTGTACACACTTAACATGAACTCATATGCTTCAGGAGACAAAATGATTACATTAGCTTGGCTAAGCATTTGCACTGTGAGTTGTCAACATGAGCACTGTCTTTTCATTTGCTGTTTGTGATAACTCAAGTTACTATTTCCTGTACAATGGTAACAACAAACCTACTCGATGATGTGTTGGGTTTGCGACTGGCTGCTTGTGATTGGTCCTTCCAACCGATGCCCTCTCCTGTGTAGGTATTGGCTGGTGGTGGCCTTCGAACACATCGCTGTCCAATCGATGGCTTTATATCAAAATGATCTGGTTCATCAAGTCTCTCTTCCTGTCTATGTTGTATGTGTTTATGAATAATTTCCTGGGCCTGTCAGATTCAAGAATAAGTTTTAAAATTAAATAAACTTTAATAAAATATTATGTATTGGCACATTGTTACTGTGAAGAAATTTGTAGCTGTTATGCAAACCAATCTTGAAGACAAGAGGGGCTGTATCATAATACATGTGTGAACAACTAACAAGAATATGATTACTTGCTACCAAACATAAGAATAGCCATGTTAGCATGAAGTACCTTTTGCTGACATGTGATGATATTTGGTGCTGTAAGGAACTCTGTAATCTTCAAGTTGTTTTTGACTGAAGTAGACGCAGTAGATCGTGCATGCATCGGCAAGCTTAGTTGGTAAGAGTGATCAGTAAAGTCAATGTCGTAGTCCAGGGCAAGTCGCTTCACTCTGAACAAAAGTAAAGGCAAACAAATGGCATTTAAAAATTACTCATTTGTAATAAGACAAAAATGAAGTCTGTTGAGGTATCGTATTTAAGCATTTTCAAATGCATTTTTACTTAACTTTGAAATTAAAAAATGTCAACTACAATTTAACAGTTCCCCCGATTCACACAACCCAAATATCTTGTGTTTGAGACTCAGGCCTGATACTTCACCGAGGTGTATGCCTCTGTTGCTCTTAGTCATTGCCTTGGCGCCCTTGAAAAATTATTTTTTTAAATGTACAATTTCCTCATAGAGGTGCCCTTTACCAAGGAGAAAATTCCTTGGTGCCCTTGCTCTTTCAAAAACAATTCTTCAGGCCTGTAAACTAGACACAATTCAAAGTTGCTCAAGTTTTGTTTGTTTTGTTTTTAAATTTTGGAATGAATAACAAACAGGATGACATACTTTCTGTTGGTGAGTTTTGTGTAGAGGTATTGTGCAAGAAGCTCAGCAGCATCTGTCTTGCAGTGCAGTGTCCCTTCCATTAACTCTTCTGGAATCTCAATATTACGCCGCTTGAAAAACTACAAAGAAGCACAAGAAAAGTACAGATTAGGTACATGGCATAATAATCCAACTAAAGAATCATCCAGCATATTAAGTACTGTATAATAAGTGTTTCTTGAGTTATTCATTGAAACTTGCAAAAAAAAACACAACTCACTGTTTGCAGTTGGGACCAGTTTCCTACTTTGCCGGGTAGACCATTGCAGTTATCATAATTGTGCATCTGAATGTCTTGTGGATAGTACCATGAAAAGATTTCTGCCACGATGTAACCATTGGAGAAATCTCTGGAACATAATAAAGGATACAATACAGATTGTCAAAAGACTTGATCAAAATTGATTCAAGCCCAATGCCTAAGTTTTATGCAACTTTAGACCAAGACATTATATATTTCAATTTGGCATCGTCGTTGGAGGTTTATGGTCAATGGAGGTTCAGTTGTCAACTATAAAATTAACACTTTACAAAAAAGCATTCAGTGAGTGACTGACATGAACATCATCAAATACTAACGGTCACTCATGGTCAAACGGAGCTGTTTTAATTTATAGCTCAGGTTGGACTCCTCCAGTGTAGTGCAACGGAGACTGGTGTCACCAGGCTAAGTTTAAGTGGTACAAAATCAGTAATCGAGAGCGTGAAATTAGACCCCCAAAATGCTTAGAAAAAATGTAATAGGTAATAACACTGTGCAATGGATACTGGTGTCCTACCAAGGACCAGTACAGTAGGGCTATCTTTCAATATGACTTTATGATATTTAATGTTATTGTTAACAATGTTAACCATTCCTCATTAATTCAAGTTTCTCTATGTCTGCTGAATTTGAAAGAGCTGAATGGCAGCATGTTTATGGAGGTATTTATGAATGCAAGTCAAGTCGCCCCCTCAGCAAAGTCGGCCCCTTACATATAAAGTCGCCCCCTCTCAAAGTCGCCCCTCACAAAGTTGCCCCCTGACACAGTCGCCCCCCGACACAGTCGCCCCCCTACAAATTCGCCCAAGGCAATTTCACAAAGGCCAAAGGACTCAACATGTTATACACTGGGCCACTTTGTAGGGGGGCGACTGTGTCAGGGGGCGACTGTGTCAAGGGACAAGTTTGTGAGGGGCGACTTTTGAGAGGGGGCGACTTTGTATGTGAGGGGGCGACTTTGCTAGGGGGCGACTTTGTAGTGGGCGACTTTGTGGTGGGCGACTTTGCTGGGGGGTGACTTGACTGGTTTCCGTATTTATTGTTCACTTTGACATGGATGATGGATGCCGCTAGACACCTAACCAGAAACAGTAAACTAACACTGATAAAGTAATTGCATTGGTTAGTGAGTACTAATGCCATGGTTCTACTCTGGACATGCTGGACTAATGTTAGTAACAGTACAGTAGAAATTAGAATTGAAGGAAACCTGACATGCCCGATGGAAGTACACCGTCACTACACAGTTACAACAGAAACCTAAGCATGCTGAGCGAAGTTTCCTTGCCCTATGTAGTCTATGGTCATGATGGTTTAGCTTAGGGTAGGCTCTAGTCAAACAGTCAAAAGAAAGAAGTTTAGCAGTAATTAAATTAGTATCACCAGACTCACCTTCGAATATTTCTGATAGGAAATGTTAGATCAAGGCTCTGTAGCCACTTAAAAACTTCCCTTGGAAGTGCCGTCATTTTCCAACAAAATATTGAATCGGATAATGGTTTTGATCACAAAAGTAAAGTCATAACAAGCAGCACTCGTGTTTTGTATCGATCAGTAGTCCGGTCCGGGCAGGCAATGTTTACACGACAGCGTCTTGACGACGGCAATTGGCACTAGGCGACTGTTGCATGCAAACTTGTCGACAGTTATGAACAGTTAATAGTGTATGACCATGTTCAAAATAAACACTTGAGGGCGGTGTTTAACAACACCGTTAAAAAATTGCGATACGACTTTGTTGGCTCGGGGGAGCGGATGCCGCGGAAATCTAGCCGTAGCTAGCCGGCCGAAAAGCAAGCTGAAGCCGCCATCAAGTCGGACACGGCAAAGGCCCTACTGTCTGCTGATGAGACGACATGCGTGTACAGATGTATACAGGTCATAAGGTACACTATGCTATGTTCTTGCACAAATAGAGGAGAAGGGTGGAGACTTATTGTTTTGACTCTTGTTGGCATGAAATTGAAAGTAATGACTAGTTACTCACTGTAGTAGAAAAATAATGGAATAGTTTGTACTACCTTGACTACAGTGCTGCTGTCATTGAGTTGAGAAACCAACAAACTTTCAACAATACCACCATACCATACCCTTCCAATCCATCCTGGGCCCAATTTCATAGAGCTGCTTAAAATCATAAAAAGTAGCTAAGCACAATAAAAATCTGCTTACCAGAGTAAAGTTACCACTACCAGCCAAAATACCATGTCACAACATGTACAATCTGTGACTGGTATCCAGCTTATTTTTGCTAAGCAAAATATTGTTTAGCAATATTTGCTGCTTAAGCATGCAGCTATGAAACTGGCCCTTGTCCTAGTCGGGAATCTTGCTAGAAAAACAATTTGTTTGCTACTTTTCGTCTGCTTTTTTACTGTGCCAATTTTGTCATAATAATGTTGGAAGATGACAGAAGGGCCCAATTTCATGGCTCTGCTTACCGTGGATTTCTGCGCTTACGTATCATAGAATTATGTGCTACAAGGGCTCCGTAAGCCCAGAATTCCGCGGTAAGCAGAGCCATAAAATTGGGCCAGATCTCCTCCAAAGAACAGTAATCTATTAGTATTATAACAAAACAATTGTGCTCTATGAAGACGGGGTCCATGGGTTTTGTACACCCATGGGGGCAAATTTATTTGCCTCCTCGGTTTCAAAACCGCCATAGTGGAAGATTAAATAGCATTCGTATTGTTAATATTATTATTGACTCTATAGCTTAGGGTATTGCAGCCTGCTACTTAGAAGTTAGAATTACTAGTTTCTGATTGAATGATGATTCATTCTAATCTTGGTAATTTTAGGCAACTGAATGAAAGAATTTAAACTTAGATTACCTGTTTTTCTTTTACCACAATAACAAATTGTTTAACGCTTAGGTCTATGTTGTAATTGCAGAATCTCCAAATCAAAACTGCTTCTTGGAGGCCAGCGACAAAGGACGCCATTTATTTAGAATGGCTAGTAGGCCCAATAATAGTGGGTTTGAAGCCTCTGCAATAACTGTACTAAAGAGGGCAGTAGAGCTAGATGGCAAAGGTCGTTTTACAGAATCACTTGTTTGTTACCAGGAGGGGCTGAATCTACTCATGGAAGTTCTGAAAGGTAGCATCTTTTTTGTCAGAAACAATATGGGACATACTACAGGGATTGTGAATGTGTAACACTTTATGTTATCATGTATACCAATGTATATAAGTCTAAATTTCCCCAAATTATTTTACTGACTTCTTCATCAGACTTTGTTGTTACATCAGGCATGGAGGTAGAAATTAAAACTCCATGCATCAGGTATTTGTTCAAACCACTCACTGACACTGCTTACATTTTATAAATAGTAATATATTTTGTGTGTTGTTTCTGTATAGTGACTATCGATGATGTAAAGAAGCAGGCATTTCGTACACGAATCACAGAATACATGGACAGAGCAGAGAAGGTCAAGCAACATGTTGAGAAAGAAAAGGAAGGTGAATCCCGGATGATGAAAACAGACAACAAAAAAGAGTTGTCAATTGATTTTTCTTGAAATATTTCCATTTGTTTCACAGAAGTCTTACTCAAGCTGTAGTATTTTCTATGATACCCACATGTATAACCTTAATGACCTTATAACTGATTTATTTATTATTTACTTTGTAGCTGGGAAGTACCATGAACAGATTCACATAGGAGCTGACTCCACTAATAACAGCTACAGAAGAATCTTGGGTCCATTCTTGGATGAGTTTGTAACTGAAGTTCAGGTGGAAGATCCTTACATCAGGTCTGCCCATCAGACTTATAACTTTCTGAGGCTGTGTGAGCTTCTTGTTGGAGGCAAAACAAAGGTCAAAAAGATCTCACTGATAACAGGCAGGGATGAGGTATGTAACTGTTCAGGGAATTCAAGAAAAATTATGTACAAATATAGCTTTCTTTATGAAATAAAGTGAGGTTCGTTATAGTTCGACCTTTTCTCCATCATGTTGTGAGTTTGTAACTATAGTTTTGCCGTTTGTTATAATCCTGATTATAATGACTACATTTATTGTCATATTCTACCTCATCAGGGGAGTGCTCAAACTCAGCAGGCAAGGCTAGATGAGCTGAAAAGAAGCCTATCTGAATATGGTGTAATGCTTGAAATAAATTACTCATCAACACTTCATGACCGAGAAATCAGGTGAGTGTGTAGTTGAAAATTGTGTTAGATAAAGGAATGTATACCGTGCCATGCACTTATTGACATGTTTCAATTGTGTGAAGTTTTGCTTGAATGAAATTAAGATTTCGTGATTTGATTAAAGCAAAACCTCACACAAATCTTTCAAACAAACTTTAGAGCAGTTTTTAATGATATGTTTTTCCTGTGATTTCAGATTAAACAATGGCTGGATCATCAAGATTGGCAGAGGACTTGATTATTTCAAGAATACTGGAAAATTCAGCATTGGTTTCTGTGACATGGACCTTCGGAGATGTCAGGAGACGACAGTAGACATCTTCCATTCCAAGCACACTGCCCAAAACAGATGATGCTTGTATTTGCTGTACATAGTGTGAATATTATAATATCATTAATAGTTCTTAGAGAGACTGCATACTGACATATTTGTATTAAATGTTGGAACGATGGGAACTTCATTCAAGGGACCTTTTCTAACAAGTAAATTGTGTAAGTCACCAGAAACAGCTGTATCGTGCAGTTGACTCGTCTCAGTAGTCATCCCCCACTTGGATTTGATTTTTTATTGGTTTGCCCTCAAATATAACCTTGTTTTACCCCTTCATCCATTTGCCCTCTTAAAACCTGGATTAGTTCACAAAGCACCTAAAGGTATATAGGGTCAAACATTGGTAACTACCTTTAAAACTGTATTTTTCATCCAAAAGCCTACTTGTTATAAAGATGGTAATGGTAAGCACCCTGAGAAATTATTTGGTCTGAAGTGCCTCTGTTGATTGGAAATCCTTACAAGAAAGTCGAAAATGTGAATCTCCAAAGACCACGTTGTGGTGACTTTTTGATTCAAATTTCCCTGGTCGCCATTTATGAATGCTGCATCCAGAGATGCGGTTGGTACCCGTTGTCACCTCGCTAAACAGGATAGATTAAATGTTCTTGAAGAAAATACTGTGATAGTTTTTTTGCTGTTTTCTCAACGAGTAGACACTGGATTCAGCTGAAACTTTCACAGTTGACTTTTATTGTATTTTTCTTGATAATTTGGCCTATGGAGGATTATGTTGACAAAAAAACCAATCTATGACCCCCACCTTTAAAGGAACATTACAGAATTGGTGAGAAAAAAACTTGTAAAATATACTTTTGATAACAGATTTACATAAAACTTACACGGTCTAATGATGATGATAGTAGAAAACATCCCTTGAAATATTTCTGTCTGAAATGCCATATTTGATGAGAAATTAATAAACTAATTTTCCGATTGGAGTTTATCGGTTTTTCACTATTTTCTCGTGACCCAGATGGCCGATCGATCTCAAACTTCTACAGGTTTGTCAGTTTATGTATATGGTGGATTACATAAAGTGCTTACACTGCCAGCAACTGTTTCGTTAGCAAAAAACAATTCTGTAATGTTCCTTTAAGCTTGGTTTCAATTATTGTTTTAGGTATATTTTTATGAATTTTATTCATATATAAATATTTTGAGTTAAACAATTTGAGTCACATAATTAATAATTTCCAAAGAAACTAACTAATTACCCTTTGTGTAGTTTTTGTTTTAAATAATGTTTCCATTCAGGAAATAGTTTATGTAGATGCTGCTAAAAATAACAATTAAAAAAGGCAATTTGAGATAATTATATTAAACTTTTTGATGAATATTAAAGACAATGTTGAATAGTTTGTATTTTTATTTTGTATAATGTTATGTGTATTTCGCGGGTGAGAAGTTGGGGGGGAGGGCTTCCTGGGCCCAATTCCATAGAGCTGCTTAGCACAAAAATTTTCTTAGCATGAAATTTTTGCCTCGATAAAACCAGCCAAATTTCCACGTGATTTTCAGGATAAGCAAACAACAGCTGCATACCATTAACAACCAATATGCAACAAATGGAAATTTGGTTGGTAATCCTGTTTTTATCAAGGAAGAAATTTCATGCTAAGCGTATTTTCGTGCTTAGCAGGTCTATGAAATTGGGCCCTGCTGTAAAGTGAGGGGGCGTGGCAGAAATGAACCAAACAATATTAACCGTAGAGGGCGCTGTATCAGCCCACCGTTAAAAATGTAATGAGAGTATTCATTTGATATTGCACAGTACTGTGTGTGTATACTGTGTACGTGCACTGCACAAAACATTGAGGTGAACCAGAGCGTGAGGAGACTGAATGGTCGATGTAAAAAGCAACGACAAAATCAATTCACCAGGTAAGAAAAATAGCTAAAATCGTTCTTTTAGTAATTACACTAGTGCAATGATTAACCTTGTGATATTCAATTTTTAGTCTGATTTTTTTAATGACCATTTGACGTTGTATTTCCTCCTTCGATCGCGTGATGTGATGGATGACTGATGTCATGTCGACATGGCACACATGTATGTTGATACGCTGCAGGTATACGTCTGTACAGTGTAATGTGATTGTGAATACTGACACGATACAACGCACTGACACATTGTAAAATCAAAGTTTACACTGCTTGCAGTACATGTAGACGAACTCTCTAACTGTATTCTAAAGTATTCTTTTGAGCAAAGTCATATTTGAAGGACTATGGCAATTTTCAAAACCATATCTGTTTTTATTACTATTACCTACTAATTATAAAATTTATTACTATAATACTAGCCTAGGCTTTGGCATGTTTGCATTTGCTCTTCAACATCAAAGTTCTAATCTAAGTTCTATTCTAACAAGTCCTTTCTCTATGCTAGTCTAGACGTTATATAATACAAGCCCACCTTGTGCTTGTTGGGCTGTGTAATTCGTAATTCTGTATAGCCTCATAAGGTATAGTGCAAAAAATATGCTGGACTCCCTCCACTTCTTGGCCTAGCCTAGGTACCTCCAGACAGCCAGAAGGTGATATAATTTTTTGAATAGAAACCCCTCGTTTTTATGCTGCTATTTTCTCCCCAGTCGTCCACAGCGCAATTGTGGAGAGCACATAATTAAAACGAAAATGTGCGCACTCTTTTTGATGTAATGAAGAATATCAGAGGCAATACTGACATGATTAAACTGACCGGCATCCATGATGTTTGCTGATGCACATGTAGGCCTACTACATTAGTCTCTACTACTACTACTACTACCCTAGTACTATAGCAGTTTTCTTGCGAGGTGGTTTACTTGGAAATAATTCTGTCAAGTTTCCAAGCAGTGCATGCGCTGCATGTGCTAGAAGTAGTACTACTAGTAGTAGTAGTATAAGTTACCATCTACACATGCTGTACAAACGACATACATGTACACACATGTGTGTGTTTACATGTTGATATGCCTTGTTCTTACAGTACATACACGTACACTGCAGGATGTGTATCCGCAATGCGAAAAAGACTACACGGGCCATATGGCTGTGTATCAGCGTGCATGCATATCAGCAAACATCATGGATGCCGGTCAGTTTAATCATTTATTATTAGTATCACCTCTGATATTCTTCATAAATTACACCACAATGAGTGCACACATTTTTGTCTAAGTTAATGCACTGTCCACAATTGTGCTATGGTAAGTGACAAATGGGGAAAAAATCTTGGCATAAAGATGTGGGTTTCTGTTAAAAAAATTATTTCACCTCCTGGAGGTACTTGGGCGTAGGGCCAAGAAGCGAAGGGAGTCCAACATATTGGCACTATTTATGGGGCTATGTTCTTTACTGACAGAGTGTTAAGTGTTGTACAATGGCTCTCTTTTAAGTTTGATTAACATTGGTCTTACATGTATCATTGATCACAGTTGTAAACTAATGGTGACTATTAATGATAATATCGCCATTAGTTTACAACTATGATAAGACTGATGTTAAGAGAGCCACAACAGCCCAACAAGGTGGCCTAGCTTCAGCTCTGGCTTAGGCAGCTTGTGTGCCTATTTTGTTTGAAGTCCGGTACTCCCAAGAAAGCAATTTAAGTGTAACTACTGTACGTTTTCAAAATTACTGACAGAGCCCGAAGCCTTAGCCAAAGCTGTGATTGCCAAAAATGTCATTGGCGGTAAAGCACCTTCACGGTAATGTGCATCATCTTGTTCAAGGGGCAAATTTATTTACTTTGAACACGCGTTGCCATCTGCAACTCAGCTCTAGTTATGCGTCTGAAAAGTGGGTGGATGATCGAGTGCAAAGTCGCAGATGGCTTGTCTCAAATAAACAACTTATCCCCTTGAACATGATGGCGCATAAATTACTGTGAAAGTGCTTATTGTTAATGTTTTATGTTTAACACAATTACTTGAAAGACGCTCATATTATTTTTGATTTGCGGGTGCAATTTTGAAGTTCAAGTTTGCGGGCATAAATTTGAATTGCTCGCTCCATTTGTTATGGACAACAGCTGAAGCACGACACTGACAAGAATTACACTGTTAACATAAATTTTACATCAGCATCAGATGAATTGTATCCCAGCATCCTGTGTCCAGCGCTTTGTTGCAAGAACTTCAGAACTTGCAGTTTGTATGCAACCCTATTTAGTATTTACACAACTCTCCACTCAAGTTTTAGAACAAAAATATCAATTCAGACATAAGTTAAGATCTTCAGCCTTACCCTTTTATTAATTGTGGTAGGTTAAATCTCTTCCTACAGCCATGTATTTCACGGAAGTGGTCAGCAACACGGTTGAATAAAAAAGATTGCGTCCTTTTCAAAGATTGCACTTCAGCTCTATTTGCATGAATTTTTAATTTACATGAGCTCCAAACATTACAGGGCTTGAAATTTACACTGGACCACAGGTTAGAGGCCAGTAGTTTTAGTATCGGGCCAGTAAACTTTTGACCTGACAAGTCTGGCGGTCTTGTGTTTTTAATTGAATAATAACGAAGAATAATACCTGAAAGAATAATATCTTGAACACAAAAAGATAATTTGGACTTTGAGTCTGATAAAATACCTTTCCATTCTCGAGAAATGAAGTATACTTAATACCCATAAAGACAAATAAAATCAATCAACTCTTACATGTCTTAGCGCTTGTTCAAATAAAAACAGTTAACTTAAATGCACATTAAATTGGGACAGGAAGTTTTTCTTAAATTTGATTCTGGTCTTGTAGAAAGAATTCTGGTCCAGTAAACTTTATGAGCCACAAGCCCTGTGGTCTTGTGGATTTTTCTCCCAAGTTCGAGCCCTGTATTGTATCAACCATGTTTGCATCGCAATATTTTATTGTAGCAGATGAGGTAGCCCCATTATTAAAATAATAATAATAATTAAATAGTTTAAGTTTGAAGTATTATTATTATAGTAATAGTACCATGTAAATACATCTAAGTGCTAATTTGCAACAAGAATTTGTTGGACTCCCTCCGCGTATTGGCCCTACATGTAAACCTGCCTAGGCTAAAGGTCTCACATAATTTTTTGAATTAAAATTTAAAGGAACATATTTTGTTTTTTAAGCTTACATTTAGCCTATTGTTCACAATCACTTATCATCATGCAATACTGCTTTGGCTAGTGCAATTAAACAATGCTCCGCTGACTCCTGTTTGTTTAATTTTAATATAAGAAGAATCTGCTGTTGGCAGCCATGATGTTTACTGATGTGCATGAGCGCTGATACAGCATTATACATGTACATTGACCTGTACTTCCAAAGGCCTGAATTTTGTATTGGGTGGCCGGCCAAAAGATTTGTGTACTGCTGGTTTTGGCACTATTATGTTGCTGTATTAACCAGTGACCATTGTTCAATGTATGGTTCATAAACACTTTCTTTTCAATTGAAGTTCTAATGAACTGCTTGAATATCACATGTACATGTTAACTTTTACTCTGAAGTGTTCTCATTTTTGTATTTAGCAGAAAAATTGCTTATACTTTATTGTAAAGAAAATTACATAAATTTACACCTTTTCACCAAATTGTCTTGATGACATTTGTTTTGAACTTCTCACTCACTGTTGACATATAACTTAATGCTTGATTAATAATGTGACTTGAAGGTCACATGTACATGTATTGGGAATTATGAATTATGACCAAGGAGATATTTCATACATTTTTCCCGCACGTACGCATATAGTTTACATTGATAACTATTACTATGTACATAATGTGTCTGAACTTTGTCCTGACTGTTGTTACTGACCTGAAAAGTTTGAACAAAAAGACAAGTGGAGTACCAAGTCCAAACTTTACAGTACATAGCTTATCAGTAAAATACACACCATGTGTGTAAGTGTAGGTATTTGGAGGAAAACTATGTCCTCTGTATTATGTGTAGTGGACAATATTCTACACTAGTATCATGTTTTAAAATGTTTTAAAGTTGCTGTATTGCATGTACTAAGTTAACATAAATTAAGTGCATAGATTCACTAGTGAAGGACATGTACAAAGTAAGTTTAATCTATTGAACTGAATTTGTTACAACACATATGTCAAGCACACACTGTGGACACCTACATGTACATGTAACTATTTGTCTTTTTACTTTTTTTATTTGAACTTCAAAATCAGAACCAATCTATAGCACAGAACGATTACCAAAACAGACAAGATAGTGTGATGGTAATACATTTTGCATAATGCATGCAATGTACATGTACATGGTAAAATGAAGACAGTCCTGCTAGCATACAGAGACCTGTTCTTCTGAACAGCTGGTATCTTCAGTATCCTGGGAAGAGGAAGCATAGCTTATTTAATTAGATTACTCTGGTAATAGACATTGTCAAACAGTACACTGGCCGCTCATAACTCCTTTCATTGTTTTTGATATTTCATATAATTTACTTAGTACATGTGAATACTATACTGACATTTTAAGAAGTGGACAAATGTGGTTAAAGGGGGGTTGGGTTGTACCATAGCATTTATTGTTGATACTTAAAAATTCATTACATTGGCAGTTTTATGTACTATCCTATTTTAATACTGACATAATTTTCTCCAAAAATGACCCAAGTTCATTTAACATAAATGAAGAACAATCAAATACAAGCTAAGCATTGGGAAACATGTCTTAAGATTACTCTTAACATGTACAACTGAAGAAGAGTCTTAAATGTTAATTGGAGGACTGTTCCAGAGAGTAGCAGCCATTTTTACCATAGAGCAGTCTGGTACAATATTAGGAATGTTGAGCAAGTTGTGGGAAGAATGAAGACCATGATGGTTGGATTGGTGAAGTTCAAACACTTGCAAGATAAAGTACAGCAATGTCACTCAGACTGCACTTGTGTATAAAAGAATTTGAAACTGGATGCGTTGCTCCATGGGTAACCAATTTAAAACTGCAAGTATAAAACATCAAAGGATATTACAAATGAAGACTGTATCATTTGCATAACATTTCAAGATGCATGTATCTTTTCTTTTTAGTTATGGATCAGGTTTTTTCAAAGTTAGTTAAAATTTAAGGATAATCGGTTTTCAATTCAACACACTAATAAGTTTTGCTTTGTGCTTTACTAAAGTAACTGATTTAGTTATCTGTCCTTTAAGATGTGACCAACATTATTAGTTATCATACAAGTACTTGTGGAACTGCATCCCATCCAACTCGGTCTTCAGCATTGTTGGGTACGGGGAAGGGCTGTATTTGTCTGTATTCCACCAGCGTGCTTTTGATAACGAAGTTATCTTCAAGCAAACTTGACACATAGCTTAAAATAGCCCGTCATAAAATAGGGTATGATTTGGGACGTTTAATATTATAATATATCACTCAAGCGTGAGAGGAATAAGGAAAAACATAGCGCTTCTACGCTTCTCGTTGGATATGGGACGCAGACACGCTATATTTTTCTGTGTTCCATGAGCGCACCTGTGATAATGAATTTATCTTTAAAAGCTAACTTGACGCACAATCAAGATGAATGACGCACTGCTGTACACGGGGGGAAAAGTGCAAAACAGGGCACGTCCAAATACTGTTCCTGGTGTTTCCTTATTGCAATGTACGCCCTGAAGAAGGTTACCACCATAGTGCGAAAAATTCTGCAATTTTATTTACTGGTGAGCACCAGAATTATGTATTTCCTCACGTCAATAACAAGACATTCCACCATAAGGATTGACATTTTCAACTTTTTCAAGTTAGCCCATCATTTTCTAATTCTAGGTATTCACATTTTCAACAGTAGCGCAATACGCAGAGTTAGCCCCGCCTATAAGGCAGAGTGTGATATGAGCCGTGCAATGTAGGTTTATATCACTCCTTGTTGCTATGGATTGACCAATCAGAATCAAAGAATCAAGCCTGCTTGAATATATAAAGGTTTATATCACACTCTTGTTTCTATTAATGGACCAATCAGAATCGAGGATTCAAAATTGCTTGAAAATACATGTAAAGGTTTATATCGCACACTTGTTGCTATGGATCGACCAATAAGAATCAAGGGTTTAAGTTTGTTTGAAGATGGAAAATATTATGTACTTGCACTGATTTGCCATCTGACAATAAATATATCAATGATTAACCACTTCACATCGGTATTCTGAAAAAAATTTCCCTGCCCATTCGTGTTATTATTTTGGGGACT
The DNA here is from genome assembly GCA_032158295.1 of Pycnopodia helianthoides. Classification (NCBI taxonomy): domain Eukaryota; kingdom Metazoa; phylum Echinodermata; class Asteroidea; order Forcipulatida; family Asteriidae; genus Pycnopodia; species Pycnopodia helianthoides. The sequence continues at coordinate 21,435,702 of CM063248.1, forward strand.
TTTTTGGAGCTTCTTGAGTAATCGTTTTCCTTTGAAAATACAGAAGTGTTGCCACAATGAAACCCTGACTTGACAAAAAAAGTAAACAAAGGTTCTCATAATTAGCACCAGAATTTGTATAGTGTGCCATAGACACACAAAATATTACTATCAGACTAATTTGTTCACACTACATGCACGATTCATAATGTGTACATGTAGTACAGCAATCATGTACCCTCTGGAGTAGATTCTGTGAGTGCATTATTGAATATGCACCATACCATAGACAATATAGTGACTTACTAATACCATAGCATAACATTACTACAGAAGCCAAATAATGACCTTTAACAGCAAGCATCAGTGTATTGTACATGTAGTAGGTCCAGCAGTAAGTATTAAAGGCAGTGGATACTTTTTGGTAATTCCTGAAGAAATACATTACCATAAACACTTAATTGGTAAGGTCGGGGAGGTAAGAGGTAAGGAGCACATGAGAGCTGCCGATAGTAACACATTGTGAGAAACGACTCCCTCTGAAGTAAGTAAGTTTTTGAGAAAGAGGGAATTTCTCACCAAAATATTTGAATCTGAGAAAGGCTTCAGGTTTCTCAGGCAGTTGAAAGCACACGATTCTATGCAACAAGGGTGTTTTTTATTTCATAATTTTTGTGCAACTTCGATGACCAATTGAGCCAAAATGTTAACAGGTTTGTTATTTATGCATTTTGGGATAAACCAAGTGAGGATACTGGTCTTTGACAATTACCAAAAGTATGTCATATTTTGTACCTTTAAAGTCAAGGTCAGAATCACTGACCAGGACATCAAGAGACCTTTACACACAGAGTTAATAGCATCTGAGATCGATCAATGGTTTAGTGCAATAGAAGCTGCTTCCTTCTCTCCAGTAATGCGAATGGGCAATGAAACTGCATTATCAATATTTGATTGGATGCACATATAATATGTAGTGTCTCACTCTGTTTCTTTTGTAGGTTTATTGGATTTGTGTTGACGTCTTTGTACTGAATATTTATTAGTAATTGGACATGAAATCATGAGGATTGAAGTTCAACTGATTACTTGTTGATCTCAAGCATGAACCAGTACAAAGTCAAGCCTGTATTGTACCATATAAATGGTTTGGGGTTAAAAAGGAACCAAAATTATGTTAGTGTAGGCAAGGTTGAATGTATTTTACTGTATATGTAAATTGAAAATGAAAAAAAGAACTGTACACAAATGTACCTGTATCATTGTATTTTTATTTATAAGTATAGATTCATTCTTAACCTAATTTCAAGCATCCTTTGAATTTGTGTATCAAATATGGAATACAATTTTTCAGAGGATGGTTGTGTAGTTTGTTTCTTGAAATCAGGTTAAGAATGAATCTTCTTTTTCAAAAAAACAAAGCTGTACATTTTTGTATGTAATCAAATAATGTTTTTGCAGCGAGTCTTGCATAACTTCCAACTTACAAGCCATTCACAAAAACTGGTATTTATTAAAAAAACATCTCACATTATAACTTCTTTATAGACCATGTTACATTTGTTTACAGAGTGGTGACCTCGTACCTTATAATGCTATTCCTGACGGGCTAGATGCTACACAGACTCAATGGGAAAATTTATATTTTGTGTCATAATTTTTACATAAATTCAAAATTTACAAAAGCAACAGCTGTACAGCTTTTGAGATGCCCCCCTTTCTTCATATCAAAATTGAGGAAAATCAGACAGTGCGATCTCCATAAAACGTAAGATTTGTTGTATTCTTCCATTGAGCTGTGTACAAAATGTGCCCGCCGGAAGTCCAGGCTCTGTGGCTCTTTTGTAAACATGTGATGTCACAGGTCACATCTTCTATATAGTGTGTAGATTAATTGTGTGTTTTGCCCAGAGAAACTCCCTTGTTGAAAAAGGCGATATGTACTAAGTACTGTTTAAAAACTTGATAGCTTTGGCTCTAAAGGGAGGGGGGGGGGCTTTTGTCATAATAATAGCAGGCCTCTGGAATTGATTGTAGTTATGAACTTTAACCTAGTTACATGTACTACACTGGTGCACAATGGCTGTCACATCACAGTAATAATGATGGTGGACTGTGATGTGATGGCCAGTGTGTGCAGTAACTGGATTGGAGTTGCAGGCCTGCTATGATCATGACAACAGTCCCCCTGTAAGATTAAGCTAGCATTACAAATGGAATGCAGAGTGGTATTTTTTCAAAAAAAAACTTTAATCAGTATTGACTAATTAAAAAATGGAAAACAATCACCCCTGTACTTTGGCTTCAATTCAACTCAACTTTGCATGGATGAATGTTTTAGTTTCTCTTAAAAACATGTTTATGAAATTGAAAGCAAAATAATTCTTTCACTTTATGAGAAATATCAGATATTTTTTAATGCATTTCTTTACTTTAAGTAGGGAGTTAAAGAATTTAAAGTGTAAACTGTTCAAGTTGTCATGAATGATTTCATTGCTACGTTGCCTTGCACCTCGCCAAGTGTTCAATTATTTGGTACAACGTGGTACTCTTCATGCCTCAATGCACAATTGTACATACTTTACAGTTGGAAAAGGGAAGGATTTTAAAACCTTACTTAACATACATACAACTGTACATGGATGGACTACCGTTTAGATAGTATTTTACATTTGTTGCAAATAACGTAATTCTTCAAAACTTAGTTTTCTTAATGTTGCTTGAGTATAAATTTACAATCTATTTAAAAACATTATTGGGACAATAAACAGACTTATTTTAAAGAAGCTGTATGTTCCTTAGGAGACTGCATATTATGTACAATATTGTACATGTACATTTTGTAATGTGTACACATATCTAAACAGGAATAGAATATCTGCACTTGAGCATTCCACGCATGCATGAAAATCATAACAGATGCCAAACTTATTAAAATACTGACAGTGAATCTTCCCAATGTTCACATGGTCCTCTCAATTGCTGCAATATGATACATGGTACAGTTTACACTGTACACTGCAGGGTAGAAACTGAATCAAGTTTGCCTTTTTTCATGAATTGATGTAAAAAGCTCTGTACGTACAGTACATGTAAATGTACATGAAGCATGTACCTGTGTACCGTACATGTAGCTTTCCTTCCACCTTAGTTAAACCAAACATCTTCCCAATATAATGTGTTCAGGGTTTTTCTTCAAATTTGATCCCAGAATCCATACCAGATACCACATTGGCGTGTCAATTTCTGTCTCAGACAAATCCACTGAATTCATCAGTGTTACCATGGTGTGTTCTTTGTCAAAATAATGTTCTTACTTTACTTACATACACCTTTGACATCCAATTATAAGTATTATGTGACCAGCATAATGTGGTGGATATGTACCATCGCATTAAGGTGTTTTAAGTAAGGTGTTAAACAGTGGTTACTGGATTGGTTTGAGGATGGCTTTTTTAAATTGAATAGGAGGATCTCTCAGTACATGATGTGCATGGCAATCACATTCCAGTGTCACAGTACTTTCTATTATGTCCTGACAAATACTACGTAGCCATTTGACAGGTGGATTGGAACCTTTCTTGAGGTCTGTAATATTTATTACTCATACAAAGGTTTGATGTCTCCTTCACTTAAGCGATCTGTTCATAAATCTTGGGACATTGCCCAGGAGTTCCCCATTATGGCAGTTAGGAGGATGCAAATTCCCCAAAGTCTGCTGCAATATCTAACCTGGGCTTCTTTTGAAGCCCTACAACTGCATTAATCTAAAGGAAGAAAGTATTTTCTTTTGCAAGTTTTATATAAAGTTTGTAATAAATTTTATACCACAGAGTAATTAGAGTAGTGACACTTCACTGCATGAATACTTCTGAATGACGTGTACGTGTATGTGCCTTCATACAATAAAGCTTTGATCATTAACAATAATTGTATGAAATTTCTCAAATTGGCTATTAAGATGTTAGAACCTTATAGAAGAACAAGTAAAATTGATCGAGTCAGACCCACACATTAAGGACAATATTTCCCAGCAAGAGGTCGTTTTAGCCTAAGACTATGGAAACAATCAACGCGCAATCGCAGAAGTAAATTTACATAAATTATTATGAGCATCGGGGTCATGTTTGTTAATATTTATAATTTATTTAATTTCATTTCTGCGATCTCGTGCTGATTGGTGCCCTAGGGAAGGCTGGGGAGAAAACACAAAGAAAAAGTTAACCCAATGCTGCAGGATTCACAAGACGTTATAGAGAGTTGGTCATGTTGGTTAAACCATGCTGTAAGAGGGCGCATTATTACGAATTACAAGGAAGGGTACATACACAATCCACTATCAATCACTGTCGTTATTAAAGAGGTGGAGAAGCTCTTCAGTAGCTATAAAAGTCGTCTTTCTCTTTTATTGATCTAGATTTTAAACAAATTATTGGGTTGTCTTTAGTGTGAATAATATTTGAGAGTCTTTTAGATATGAACAAACAAGAATTTGTTTGGTGTTTATAATTGAGCTAATTTTGCCTAATATTGTTTTTCCTCCAGATTGTTGGGATGGGGCAGACATTATCGGAGCCCGTAACAGCCAAGGAGACATCAGCATGTGAGAACCACATGTTCAAGGTTGGATCATCCTGCATGCAAGGATGGAGGATCAGTATCCTTTGAGTAAATTCTTAATAACATTCTTGAAGACCACTACCTCCCTCCCTATCTCCTAGACACAGTTGGGAAAAGGGATTTTACTTCTGTTTACTTGGTTCGAATTTTCATAGACAAACTTGGCCATTATTATTATTATTTGTACTATTATTATTGTAATATGTTTCTGGTAATGAAACCAAAGATGCCTCATAAGTGCACTTACTTGCTGTACATGAAGCTCGCAAGCCTGAGGAAACCTGTAAACAAGGGTGCTTGCTATGTGAACCAGAAACATCAGGGTTAACCCCTACTCTTCCATGTGTTCTGGGTTCTTCTACAATCACTACTAGTCCTAGTACACAGGACCTATGACTTAATGTCCCATCCGAAGGACTAAGCAATTATGGTAAAGTATCTTGCTCAAGGACACAAGTGCCACGACCGGGACTAGAACCCACACTCTGCTGATCAGAAACACCGGTTTCACCAGTGCTCTTAACCGCTCGGCCACGACATGCCACAAGACTGCATTGCTGATTTTCTTCATTGAAGATTTGTACTGACCATTGAAAACTTCCAAATACAATAAGTGCTCCATGTTTTTGTTTGGACATTTGTATAACCCCCAAAAATGTGGGTCAAATAAAATTGTAGGGCACCATGTTTTTATGATCTAGGTTGGAAGCAAAAACATGATGTGCATATGCCTGTAGGGACTCTATGTTTTTCGCTAATAGTTGCCTGTTCTTTATTTTAGACAATTAAGGGGCCGTTCACAATTATTAACATTTTCACGAGCGTACAAACCGTACGCTGGGGGGGAGGGGGTTAATGCCCGCCGTACGCTTTTAAAATATTTTTAATGTCGATCTGTTTTCTCGCCGGTCGCCACAGCCGACTTACTTACTTGGTACCGAGCAATGGAGAGCTGTTGATAGGGCCCCCAAAAATGTTCTGTTTCCGGTCACCGGTTACATGTCATTTAAAAATAGGGTCTGTAGGTCGGAAAGATTTTTATCTGTAGACTTGTGTGAAAAAAATCAACATTTTTTTTGTACACTTTTAGGGGGGAGGGGGGGGGTCTTGAAAAAGTGTACTCTTTGTACGCTCGTGAAAATGTTGATAATTGTGAACGGCCTCACAAGACCTTCAAGACAGAATAAACTATTCTTGTGTATTATAAAGATGATTACTCTCTCCAGGTATTTTATCTGCATTTTTAGTGAAATTTAGATTGCATGTTTCAGTCTGCAAGCCACTGGAATATGACATTAAAATGCACCAGCTACCATTATGCACATTCCTCATAATATTCATAAGCTGTGAGTAGATACATGTACCTACAACTCTGTATAGTGTAAATCATATCATATTTTCAACCTTAATTTTTAAAGTAACATTATCAGTTGTTGCTTTTTCGTCACGTTTGGTTTTTATATGAACAGATCCAGTTTCCAAGCTCTTGTTGGAATATTGGCATGGTGACAAACTAAGCCTCTAAACATAGGCTGAACCATATGAACCATGTGTTGAACATAAACAATTATTACAAGCAGTTGGTCGGAGAGTAGAAGAGAAAATATTCCTGTAGAATTCAGAGAATGATTTTATTCCCTGTAAACCCTGATGGAGTCGGGAGATTATTTTCATAGTAACCACATGGTGTACTTGCAAAAATCCTTACAGCAACACAATCCTAATGGAATTGACATTTTCTCAGGTTTCCGAGATGTTTTGAAAGATAATAAACATTTTGTACATTTTCTGGCCTTCTTCATGCCTTCCGTCTCCAGCAGGATTTTGTAATCTTCTGAGTTACAAAATTACTAACACATGTACGTTGTTGGGAAACAGCATTTTTAGTTTACCAAAAACAAGCACGAGTACGGTAAAAAGGGGACCAATGTTTCAAAGAATAAACTTACATGAAATATCACTTTATGCTGATAGCAGAAAGATGTGAAAATGTACTCAAAGGCCCATATTGGTAAAGGTGCTATAAATTTCCTAAATTCAAATGAAAGTGATGTGTTTTTCCGTAGATGAAGCAGGTCCTCAGACATGGCATAAAATACGCAAAATTATAGACCAGACTTCATCCAAGAGAAATGGGTATAATTTCAAAATAATTTTGGAGTGACAAGTTTTATGTTAATGAATGTACTTTTTTCTTTTTCTCCACTTCAGTAGGTGTTTCTAAATATAGTAAAGTGGGATTTAGGTATGTGCATCCATCATCTACATCACTTTTTGCTTGCTAAAATGCAGTCACATGTTATTCAAATCCACCTATTGATAAGAAACACCTTTAGATGGTTTCTAAACAGTTACAACTTACAAGTTCAATGTCAAATAGTTCCAAATATTTACACAAAAGTTACACAGTACGTGCATTATGCTCTAAGACACAAGTGTAAATTCAACATTGTTGATGTTTGTGGTCATGCATGTTTGTGGTTTACTCACAAATTAAGTGTTTCTTCCGCTATGATACACCCCAAAAATTATATTCTACTGATAAATTTGATAGGCTTTACACATTTAGATAGAAATATGACATACAAATGCATAACGTAGTGTTATGCACATGCACTTGAATATAATTTGATGAAATCCAGGGTAATGAAGGTGAGTCATGTAAATACTGAGTGTTCATGGTACTTTACCATGTACATGTACATAACACGCGTATCCTACAGTGTCTTGTCACTATGTACACTGTACAACCATAGAGAAAGGGGTCCTTTCTCTATGGTATAATGTACATCCACTGTGGTGATTATGAAAATAACTACTATCAGTCAGGTTAGACTTCCCTCTTCCCTTCAAAATGGTCCCAGCTCTTACTGAAGAAGTATACAAACACAATAAATCAATTAAGCAAGCACTGCAAAGACAAAGAAATGTCACAACCAAGAATTCAAATGAAAAGAGTGTTGAGTTTTTTGGTTTTTTTTGGTTTACTGCAAAGTAATGCGATGCTTACAAAATTGGTGTAAATTATGCTGGTGAAAAATTTGGTTGTGTGTGCTTAAGATTGAGAAACTGTACACACACAGCTAGTAGTTGAACAGAGTTCACGATCCATAAGAAGATGTGATTCCTTTCACTTAAGGCCATCTTGGCTCTGACCCTTCAGTAACTCTATCTCATCAGTGACGGACTGATAAAGATCGTATCTCTCAACTATTCAAAGTTGGTTTGCTTACTGCTTACTGTCTTTGCTAACACTTTGGTTTCTTGCTAAATGTTTCTCTGTTTCCTGGTGAATGGCATCAGCAGTAGTCATTTTCCTGTAGCTGGACACACTGCCTGAATGAAGAGGGTCACACAACATTGCAGGGCATTTTATAAACATGCAAGCCCCTCCAAAAAAAGTATGCATGAAGTACCTCTGTTGTTTAATGCAAGAGATTTATCAGCATGTGTCTGACCATAGAGGAAGGACGGTGGTCTGACGTTATAATAAACTCATTTATTTTCTAAGGTAAATGCAAGTAAATTTAATGGGCTTGGAATATGCCCCACTGTACACTGAGAGTGTATCCAAGATCACCTTGAGTGTGTTCATAAATAAGCAGAACACTTGACAGTGTGTGTAGTTCCATAAATGGGAGCACATCTGCAGGGTCCCATCTCATTGCTCACAAATTAGGATTTGTCAGTTTTGTCCTTGTATTCAATTACCTGTGTGCTGGGACATGCTGTAGTCTAGAATGGAGTGTCAATTAAAACCAGTAGTCCAGGAAATAAATTAATCTGAAAAAGAGAGATCATTTGTGTATTCTCGAATCTGAAACAGTGTGCAGTGTTCCAAGGTTCAGTTTATTTTAAAGCGATGTTTAACCAAACTGTTTCATTTTTTTCCAATAAAAACCAAACAAAATCAACCCCAAAAAGCAAATCCAAACCCCATTAATAACAGCTAATTGTGTTACAGTGTTCAGTATTGATATTTCATGTGAAGACAGTTAACATTATTAACATTTTACGTTCAACTATATAAATCCAATCTAGTACTGTTTCTTCCCGAATAGTATCTGTATCAATACACTTAGATGCATATTAAACACACAATGCATACTAATCTACTATAGGACCCTATCTGTATTGATGAATTCACATGTCTCTATCTTGTAACCCCCTTAAGTCATTCCCCTTATACTATCGACGCCATGATGTGAAGTTAATTGGTCGGCCGGAACAGAGTTGTTTGCTGCCAGTCATTCAACAACCACTACTTCTTCCCCCACAGTTAGTTCATTCTTTACATTATCCCAATCATGAACTTGTTGAACTGCAGATCAAATCCATGGGATTAATTTCTCTTTTACCTTTGTCATACATGAACATTGAGTTAGCTGTCTGTTGTAGTGGCTTAGCTTTGACAATTGAATTGAATTTAACATCTACATCTTGTAATATATTTTTGTCAATCACAAAACCAACAAAATTTTGAATAATAGATTCACCAAAGGGATGTAAATGATGATAAAGTGGAAGCTGAAAAATACCCATTGTGAAGGATTAGCGTTATTATTTGTGCGACACTACAAGTCACAACATTGGCAACAAAAAATAGAGAAGAATAATATTTGTTGACTAATTCATTACAAGTAAGATTCAATGATATGGTAAAATGGTAAATCTTGTAGGTACATTATGTGTACACAATGTTCTGTATTATTTTTAGTGTTTGTTTCTTAGTGTAAAATAAATGTGTTGTCAAATAATCATCTCATGCAGAAAAGAGGTACATATGAAATATTTGTCAATATTGAATACGTGCATTATTTGATAACAAGCTTATTACGGTTTTAATTGATTGTTTTTCTGTGTACAGGATTGTATGTGTACAATGTGTACAGGATTGTGTGTGTACAGTGTGTACAGAAGAGTATGGGCAAGAAAATTGATTGTTTTTGCTGTGTTAGCTGCAAACTTAAGCAAGACGATTTAAATATATTCTGATTATAATATAAAATGCCTGAAGATACGTGTACGCACATAAACTTGTATAGTGTGCATGTACAGGCACTGTGTATGAATTGTGCACATTTGTTCCCATTTAAAACAACAATGAATACAAGATGAAGTGTAATGTACATGTACATATGTTATATATATGGTTTTAGTCCTGTGACCGAGTTCTGTTGTTTTTTCATTATTATTCTATAAAGCGTGTATGTCATCATTGTGGGTTGTGCTATTATTACTGCATGAGTTGGATGTATGTATTGATTCTAATGACTGATTAAAGAGTAGCCTACATTCATTGTACTAAAAAGTCAGGTGCATTGTACCATAAAGCAATGATTAGTAGTGTTAGCAATACCTGATTATAAGCTTATAATCTGATCAAGTTTCTTAATTGACGTAAAACTAATTGTGATACAATCATCTAAAAATGATGCTGATGTTTTCACACATGAATTTGTTAGATGTATTGTAAAATGATATTGTCATTTTTGGAATGATACAAATTGATTCTTGGGAATATTGATAATAGTCAACTCCACTTTCACCAAGTAAGATTTATTATGAAACTGAATGTCTCTGCATTTGTATGGATAAGTTTCTTAACTGAGTGTGAACTTAGATATGGAAGATGCCCATACCACCAAGTTGTCTGTAGACGAAGACAGAGATGCAGCCTTTTTTGCTGTTTATGATGGACATGGTGGTAAGTTGAAATCTTACACCATGTTGTGTGTAAAAACAATCACGTTGCTGTTGTGTGTCTCATTTCAGATTGTGTCAATGCCCATGGGCTAGTAATACATACTATACAATGCGTTGGATTGGATGTGTGCTTCTGTTATATGATGTAACCACTGCAATACGATACTTTCTCTTTCAACTACTGTATTAATATTATGTGTCACATTGCATTTTACACTTCCCTTTGCCTGCATTATTTCCTTTCCACTGGAACCCCTACCCAAATCTGTTGTCTACATAATAAATGGGATATTTCATTTTATTTATTAAAAACCTAACCCAGGTCCTTGTAGGTGTCCTACACAGCTTACACTCTCTATTGTATCATGAAGTACTTCATTACTTAAAACCAGTTTGCTCTTTCTCTATATTTTTTATGTTTTCACAATCGATATTGTTCTCGTCTTAAGCTTGTGGTGAGACATTCCAGATCCAAGTAACAGTTACATTTACATGTACTGTATATATTTTATATTCAGCCATAAATCTTCACAAGATACCAAATTATGATGATGATGCACATGGATCGATCACTTCACTAGATGTTTTGAATTGTGGCAGTTTCATACATGTACAGTGTGTTCAATTGTGAATGCAGTTCATCGTGAAATGTGCAATATAGATACAGATTTTGCAATTAAGAGCTATGGCTTGTTCACCATGACCAGTTTGTTCATTAGTCATCGCATAATGATTCTATGATTGTACATAATTTGTACATACAAGTTCTCATGAGTGAAATAACCACTCCATGTTGACCAAAGTAGTGTAAACAGCTCTGTCAGAATTTAACAATTTCTAATTAAAGAATTGAACGGCAACTAGTATTAACAATTTCACCCAATTACGTTGTTGCTGTATAATATCTTTAGACTGTTGAGCATAATACATTTTAACTCATATGTACGTACATTGTAATATTAATGTATATATGTTCAGTACATGCATACTGAGTATTTTAACTTGGATGTTTGTTTCCATAAAGGGGCTAAGGTGGCCCAGTATGCTGGGCAGCACCTCCATACAAAGATGACCAATCAGATGTCTTATAAGAAAGGAGATATCATTGACGGTATCAAGAAATCCTTCCTCTTATTGGATGAGGATATGCTCAGTGGTAAGCATTTATATGAGACATTATCATTATATGAAGTCTTCAACTTGCAAAGTTGTTCAAGGGGATAAAATGTACCCAAAGGATCCATGCTGCAACAAAGATGTCAATGCAGTAAATGAATGAACATGATACAATTCCAGTATTTAACTGCATTGGGCAACAAACACACACATACACACACACACACACACACACACACACACAAACACATAGGCCTACATGATGTTAACCATCCACTGACAATTAATATTCCATATGGTGAATCAGCAATGGTAAGGACTTATCCATCAATTATAATAATATACATACCATGTTTCAGGGAGTAACGAGGATGATCTCTTTTCTCATAGTAATGAACAAGTCAAGCTTTGTAGTTCAACATGTATTTGTGTGCAATCCACATAATTTACATGTATACTCTACTTAGTGTACTTGAATAACTTGAGTGTTTGTATTTAATTAATTGTCTCTGTCATGAGGCTAGGATGTAGCTAACTGCAGGGCTCCAAGTTGGAGGATTGGATTAAAAACCAGCATCTTCATGTAGCAAGGAGCTTTTCTTAAGAATCTTTTTCATTGTAGAAACATTCTCCAATTGTGTCCTGTGGTAATATTGGTTTAGAACTGTAAACATGTTTTTTTCGGTAGAATGAACAACTACAACTTCTCAAAAATGTTGATGTTGATTATTGATATACATTTTATTCCAAGTCCGGATCTAAGTTTATTATATCCATTTCAGATACAGCATATATATTTTGCATTGTCAGATGGAATAAATAATGCATTTTTTGTCCAATCTAGTATAGTAATAATAATGTGTCCTTCCCATTACCAAATAATATCCATATGTGTATTGAGGTGCAGTAATAGCTCATTTGTTTTTTTCTTCTATGAAGATGAATCAATGAAAGATGAACTAGCTGGTACTACTGCACTGATAGTGGTGATTAAGGACAACAAGATGTACTGCGTAAGTTTATACACTAGTAAAGAAAGCATTTGTCCTTGTGTTGGCCACCTCCTTCCCAACTCAAGAATACACCCACACATACCTCATGTATCCAGGGTTGAGAATCTGTGATGTTTCTAACCGTAGCCTTGGTCCATATACTTAAGTGTGTTAGGGTTAATTGATAGTACCAGTTTACGCACTTACTAAATGGATCATTGCCTGTCAGCACTGACATGGATGGATCCTGTATCTATAATGTAGCGTTATACTACAGGGACTAGCATTGATAATGTGCATAGTGCTGGAGGCAAAGATGTGCACAGCAGAGTGGAATATTCTGTATCTCAAGTTATCCACATCTGATCAGAGTCTGGGAATCCAATTCTCATGGCTGATAACTGAAAGATGTCGGCTGAAATTAATGGCTGATGTGTTCTGGTACTACATTACTGATTACCACGTTATCAAATTTTTTATACTAAAAGCCAAATAAATTGGAATGATTGACATTGTGAAAGGTGTTATGCTTTCTCTTAAAGGGCAAGACAAAAAGGAAAATATGTCCTGAACATGTTCATACAAAACAAGAAAGACTTTTGATGAAATCTTTCTTTGTAGTGATTTTGTAAAAGTGCAAAGATTACAATCCAATCTGTTCACGTTGGAAAAAGACTCTGCGTTGGATGTTGAAAATAAAGACGCTCCTTTGTTTGTAATGAGATACATTTATATGTGCAACAAATGTGGTGTTGTTTGTGATGTAAAACTGTGTTTATTGACATGACATTGGCATCTGTCATACTGTATCTCTGTATTGATGACACAGGGTAATGTTGGAGACTCAAGAGCAGTTTCTAGTGTGAGCGGTCATGCACAACCTCTCTCTTATGACCACAAACCAGGCAATGAAGAAGAAACTAAGAGAATCATAGCTGCTGGAGGCTGGGTAGAATTTAATAGAGTCAATGGTGAGTTTAGCATCATCGGTCATTGTCCAGAACAGCACAGCACTATGTAGGAAATTACTCACATAATCACCATTACCAAATATAACAACTTTTTGGATTGTGTGAAGTTGACAACGAAAATCAACATAAGTGATCTTTGAAGCTTTGCATGGTTTGGAAATAAGAAGTAACTATAAATAGTAAACCTGCAGGTACAATTATGGGTAAAATCTCTTGTGGGAGGAGTGTTGGCTCTGAAAAGAACCTGTGTGGTCTCAATGTGGAGAGAGATCACACCGGCTCTTTTCTGAGCCAACACTCCTCCCAAAAGAGATTTTATACTTGGTTGTATCCACAAGTTTACTATTTATAGTTACTTCTTAAAAATGAACATATTTCCTAAACACAGATTTATAAATGAAAATATTTAGGTTTAATTGCCCTGTTATGATGTTTGTAAAAGGTTGACGTCCACTTGACATCTTGCTCTGCAAATTTTTCCCAACTGAATAACGGTGGACATTTATTCACGTCTCAGAACTGTTTTGGTTGGGTTGGTCATATCTATTGACATAATCATGCCCTGGTACATTCCATTTTGTTACACCTCTGTCTTGAATGCTGTATTTTATTGGCGCAGAACGATCACATGAGCGGGCAACAAATATCCATGTACCACTCTCCTCTTACGCGCGCACGTTGTACAACTTTCTGTGCAGCAAAGGATCAAGATTATCATCGTTTCGATGAAATTGGAGTCCTTCAGATGAGGAAAATATTACTAAGAATTTAAGACAGAGGTATAACAAAACAATTTTTTCACCTCGGGTGCCATTTGCCCCCGAGGGTGTACAAAACACCATGGACCATGTCACCGCAGGCAACAATTGTATAGTGTAGCATGTACAGGCATGCACCTATTGTGCTATGCTTTGTTTCCCCTGTTCAAAGAGGGACAATGGGTGCTGGAATCCATGCTCGAAATGTCCCTTTTTCCGAGGATTATTGTGTATTTCCCGATTCCAAGCCTTCAGTCTTTTGTTGAAGAAATGAGGTGTATAAGAGACAGATAGGCTGCTACCACTGTTTATTGTTGTATTAGGCATATGAGAGGCAAGTCCAAAATTTGAGCATACCATAGCTGTTTATTGGTGGCTTGCGGCCAAAGTTTGGCCAATGCACGGTGAAGACGTTCCATATTTTTTGGAAAGAGAAAAAAAATTTTGGTGCATTTATAATACTGTTTGCTGTCTTTACTTTGTTTAGTCAGGGTTTCATTGTGACAACGATATTTAAAAAAAAAAATAGATATGTACCATCAGAAAGTGTTTAATAGTAATATGCATTTTATTGGGTGCTATATTAAACAGTTGTATAAAAGCACCTTACACTATTACTAACGCATTCCTGAAATCATCTCAACTCTTTGGAGTATGCAGCACCGGCAGCCAAAGTGGCACAAAGTTTGCTAATGATTCACATGAACAATCTCTACCCTTATAGGTACCCATTTACTCGTGGGTGATGAGAAGTAATCATATTTAAGTGTCTTGTCCAAGAATACAAGTGTCATGACTGGGACTTGAACCCATACTCTGATGACTCAGCCATCAAAACTTGACTTCGATGCTCTAGACAGCTTGGCCAAAGTTGATTATGCCTGCCGTGGTCTCTGGTTGTTTCTAATTGGTTTGATTTGGGTATTTTTTCCACAGGCAATCTGGCACTTTCCAGAGCATTGGGAGATTTTGTCTTCAAGAGGAATGAAAGTAAACCAGCTGAGGAACAGATTGTAATAGGTAAGTGCATTGAAAGGTCAAACCTGATGGATAAAGTGCAAGATTTAGGCAGTCCTATTGGTTGAAAGATGGATGGTAACATGACCATGTTTTCTTGGTATTAAACAGCTGATAAAGACATAGCTAGAGCTAATTAAGACCAGCTGACTAAAGTGTGTTCGAAGCTCAAAGCCATACGCATTTTGGCGCGCAAGCTTAAGTGGGCGCTAATAACTCGCGCTGCAACCCATACATACGATACTCAATATAAATCTATTAGTACGTGCGCGTACGCACAACCATTGAGCAGCACGTGCAATTTGGCCTTTAGAAAAACGGTCTGAGGACAGGAAATTAAAAATTTTAAAAGACAAGTCCAATTACAGTTTGCCTTTATGTTTGCACCTTTCAACAAACAGAGTATTTATGAATATCAACAAAAGAGTATTGACTTGGTTTTAAATGACCATTTAAAGCCTTGCAGAGTCATGGCCATGCGATCCACGCAGCCATGACCCTGCTGGTTTTAAACGGCCGTTTAAGAGCTCATTGCTACTCCCATATTAGCATAGCAGTCGTCCTATTGTTGTTTCATTTTTTGCAAAGATTGACACACTGATGCATCCCGTGAACTTAAACTTGAAATGACAACCCATTGATAATGAGATTATTTTGTTTGGTTGTTGTGAGTTAATTTTGTGAGCTTTCTGAAGCATTGTATTTTGATGGTGTTTATTTTTCTAATTCGTAGCACTACCAGATGTGACAGTCAATAACATTATGTCTGAGCATGAGTTTCTGATTCTGGCATGCGATGGGATCTGGGATGTACTGACCAATCAGGAAGTAGTAGATTTCATCAGGACAAGAATAGCAAGCAAAATGGACCCAGAGAAGGTAGGAAGATTACACTCGCTGGTACACTCCAAACCAAACATGGAGTATGCATTTATTTATTACATTCATGTGCAAGATATAAAAAGAACAAAGTGGAAAGGCAGTCAGGTCTTTGTAATTCATTTAATGTAGGATTTAAGAAAGAGTTCTTTGGTGTAAAATTAGATTTGAAAAAAAGTTACATTCCTCTTTGAGTTAACTAATGAGATGGCACATTAAGACATGACACCTGTCATCTTTTGTACTAACTTTAGATTTGTGAGGATCTGATGACAAGGTGTTTGGCACCAGATTGTCAGATGGGAGGACTTGGATGTGACAATATGACAGTGGTCCTTGTATGTCTTCTGCAAGGAGGGACATATGCGGACCTTGCTGCAAGGTGTGCACAACCCAAGCCAGATAAGCCCCCTTGGGAGTTGGAGGAGGCTAATGTATGAGGACACAGTAAGGAGTGGTGATATCTGGAGCTGATTGTACAGATTGTGAATAAGTGAGTAATAATACATCTATGGTGAACACCCCTGTTAACCTTCAACATTGGTTCCTTCGAGCACCATATGGAGAGGCGATGGACGATGCCCAAAAGAACCATGGTTCTGAAACATCTTTAATTGCCCTGCATGCTACTGCATACATTCTAATTAGTTTAATAACTTCAAAGGCATGTTAAATATCTGGTAGTTTGGCTTTACTAGATTTTACTGCCTGGCAGAAGGAATTAACCCATCTATACAATGGTACCACATACTTCCACAAAGTTCATACCCTCCAGGCTAGCATTGGGTGCATGGGTTACCTCGGTTTGTACAGCTGGTATTATCAGGAACCTGCAATGGCTTGTGTATTGTGGACTTGTGGAATTTTGTGGCAAAGGCCAGTTTGGCAGGAGAGTATATAGATAGTGTTAACAAATGTCATTTCAGAAAATTTAGTAGGAAAATTGTATCATTTCTCAAACAACTATTAGTGAATTTACAACAATTTAATTAAGCACAGGAATTATTGTGTAACTAAGGATTAATTCCGGCATCATACTTATTATTTATTACTGTAAGAAGTGAGGATGATCTTCTGCTGGAATGTGTAGTTCATGTACATATCTTAAGTTTTTGAGAGCCTTATATCCTTCTGCCTGGCTCCCAATGCTGTCGTCAAATAGGCCATATGCATGTCCCAATGCGCACGATCGGTGGGTAAAAGATTATGGGTAAAATCCAAGTCCAAGCAATACTGGCAAGTACCATGGTGTGCTAATTTTGAAGCAATGCGGTACACAGCTTTAAATCCTGGCATCGATTGATGTAAACTACAGCATGACTCCATTTTTGCAGCCTGATTTATTTTCTAATTGTACTCGGTTTCCCAAGATGAATTGCAGTGTACTTTTAAGATGGTGCATATGGGCTATTGATGCAGTTTTGGCGGTGGTTAAATCTCTACATTTGTCTATAGACACCTTGCACTGATGTCACACACGGCTACTGTCTGCTCATGGTCTGCCATTTCAGGGGTCAAATTACATGTTAAGATATGGTGTACTTTCTCACCTGAAACGCACACTGCACATTAATAACATTCAGGGAATCTGACTCCCAAAATATGACAACCAAAATGTATGTGGATGATGACAGGTGAATTGGGTCAATATGTCAACATTGTTAATAGAACCATAATCCAACAGCCTCAACTTTATCCAAAATGACTCAATTTGTTGAAAACTTTATATTGAATTGATGTAAAAATGTAGCATTATTATGCAGTGTTAAGTATTTTATACCTAGATCTGCTGTGCCTTCAACAATGTTTCAGTTGTAATGAGTTGAACAATAATGACAGTGTTTTTTGTTGTCATTGCTTACAGGACTGTGAAATGAAAATTATGGCTTCCTTGAAGGGACTTCCTTCCATTAATGTGTGCTGGTTTGTCACGTCAAGACTTTTTTCTTTATGATGAGATGAGATAGCACATCCCCAATTAAGTGTTTATCTCCAGTTGTTGTGGATTTTCATTGATCATTAGGATAATAGTGGTTTTATTTCTTCTATTACTTTCACATCCCTACCTTAAGGTTACAAAGAAACAGGAAACAAAATGGCTTCCCAATATGTTGGTACCCTCTCTGCTGATTTCATGTAGGAATCCTAGTTAGCAATAAAGCAGTACTCACTTATGATATATTTTAGTTAATTTACCGGTTTGGCAGACTAGATTTTACTTATTACTATTCCAGATGTGTCAGAAGTTAATGAGGTAGATTTTTAAAAGGAGTTTCTCTCTCCTGTGGCAATGAAATAATAACTTAGTTGTTGAGCAGATTTTCTGTTGTTATTTTTTTATTTGAAATCATTGATACTCTAATGGAAGCTGCTATTCTAAATATTAAATGATTCGTCAGTTCTCAACAGAAGAAAATTAAATCAGAAAGCAACTAACACTTAATCCTGCTACCAGTATTATCTTCTTAAATTAGCAATTATTATTACAGACATTCAAATCAATGCTATGACCAACCTATCAACTTATGTGACGTCTGATTTGAATATTTTTTACTCAGTTTTGATTAAGGAAATGTTAATCTTCATGTTTTAAGATTTTGTATAAACAGTAGTCACTTGTTTGCAACTGAAAATTTGCACTCCTGCTGTTGTTTTTACAAATCAAAAGCAACCATGTTTGATTTATTTAGCAGCAAACTGGTTAATTTAGTTGACAATATTCTCATAAGAAAATTTAATAATTTTCTTTTAGACCTGCCAGCCAATTCAAAAAAAGACAATGAATTGAAATAATTGTAATTGTGAATTACGCATGAAGCATATCATTGTGACTTGATGTGCTCCCCTGTATAAAATGTAATTAAAACGAAAACTAAAAAATCTTTGTATTTGTATTAGGTTGCAGGCAACTCTATGAATAGCCAATGTTAATACTAGATGTTAGAACTTGTATTAGCCCATATGGATAACGTGTTGTTGTGTAGTTCATGCTTTGCGAATAACCAAATTATAAGGCATCCTACAAAACTGGCGATTTGCAAAATCTGAAATTATTAAAATTTAGTGACATTTAAGGTACACATAGTTGTGGTACAAGAAAAATGGAATTAGTTAGCATTAGTGTATTATCTACAGACACTTGCCATTGTTGTCATCACCAATGAATTTGGATCCTTTATGTTGTCAACTGATGCCTCTATATTTTCCATAAGAATGCAGTATGTAACTAGTGAATGCATATTGTGCTATGTGTGTAAATTGTCTGCTTCTGTTGAAAATGCTTGACTCTGCTGTAACCTCATCCCATTTCTTTTACATCATGTCGTCCTCTTGAAGGTTTTACAATCTGCATTAGTTTTCTGAACACTGTTCTGTGATCCCACTATGTAGAAGCAAAAGTTGTTAGCATGTTGGTCAGTTGTATCCTGCTTACATTACCATAACCTGGGTTAAAACAGACCTGGTAGATAATGATATATTTTGGTGATTGTTATTATTATTATAGTATTGCATTTTTGTTTGGTGAGAATCCCACCGTAATCAACATAATTATTAGTTCATTGAAGATGTGCCATTAAAAATTGCTGAATATTTTCTTTAACATAAATCATGGCTGCATTTAAACTGTGTCTCAAGATTGTCCTTACTGACAAGCTGAATTTCAGGCAGTTTGAGTGTAGTGTCAATAATATAATAAATGCTAGATATAGGTCTTTAGCATTGGTATGGAACAGCTGTCATGTTGTTATGCATCAAATAAGTCAGCTCTCCTAAGTGATGCGATGTTAATTGCTCTTTGCATTGTAGAAATGACCTGGACTAAAGAATGAGTTCAAGTTTCACTTACTTGTAATGTTTACCAGGCCTACATTTGAAATTGCCTTTTGTTGTTTAAACCTAAGAGTTCATTCATATCAACTAGTCATTTATTTTTTACATTGTTATAAAATAATTCAACCCCCCTCTCCAAAGAAAGAAAAAAAGACCAAAATTTTAGTGCAATGATATGCTACATTGTCAAATTTCCTGACATTTTACGATCAACCATATTGTTGGGAATGTATTGTTATTAACTTCCTGAGATAAATCTTAGCAGATTTAGTTCTGCTGTTTATTGTAATACCTCAATTAATCAAACAAGGCTTGTCCCTGATCATGTTCAATTTTGTTTTTGCTGTGAATCGATTGTAGAAATTATATCGTAATTACATTTAAACTGTAAAGTAAGAGTTTGTTAATTAAACTGTACAGAACTATATAAAACCAATCAGTGTAGTCAGTGTTGTCCTTTCTTGATGGATAATATTGAGGGTCAATAGGGTCTACAGTTCTCTAATCCTTCGGTCCCATTTTGGAACTACTTTGCTACACTAACAAAATATGTTTCACATTAATTTCCTTATCTTGAAGTTTGTTGTTAAGATTGAGAAATCATAAGAGTCCATATTCAATTATGTTCGTACATTTTGTTTGAAGAGACTCCCCAGTGCCAGTTGTCAGAAAGTGTGAAGTAAATATTTGTTGAAGTTTTAGTTTGATGCAGATTCTTCAAGTATGCTCATTTGCAGAATTGTTTGTGTGAAAAATTAGTTCTGTCCAAATTGAGGCTTGCTAGTGCAAATGTTTGCTGGCGAATGAAATGAAATGAAATGAAATATTAAATACTAGTAATACTACTACCTGTACTATACTAGTAACTACTACTACTACTAGTACTAGTGCCGTGTGTGTACAAACTGGACTGGACTAAACGTTGGTGGCGCCCTGCAACTCGCTGCATCTCAGCTGTACACTACACACATGTGAAATTGTGCAAGCTGTTTGTTATGTGTGAGTTCACCGTGTTGTTGTTTGTTTTTAAAGATATTTTTAAGTTGTTAAATGCTCAGGAAGAACTATTCACAACATACCCACATAGAAGTTCTGGCTGTCCTGTTTTAATGCAAAGGTATAGTATTGTAAACGTTACTACATCGTTTTATTTGTAGACTAAAAATCCTAACCGAACTGTTTTGTTGTTTACTGCATGCTTGACAATGTCAATGGGACAATGAAGAAATGTCAGTTTTTTTAGTCATATTTATAGGAGGAAAACCCTTATTACAGGGAAAATCCATACATGCAGTCATGGCATTTTGGACTCCCTAGAATAGATGTCGGGGCCCAATTTTATAGCTGTGCTTTACCATATAACTAAAGTAAGCAAAGAATCTGCCCTTACGGCAGCAGAGAATTCTGTGCTGCTGTCAAGGGTATTTCACAGGTTAGCTCCACAATTACTGCTATTTACTTATTACCAGTCTAATAACACAAGTACTAGTTACTAGGCATTCTTTGCTTACCATGCTTACAGTTACACAGCCTGAGCTAGCACAGAAATTTGACAGAAATTTAGAGAAGAATGGTGATAGCAAGCGCAGAATTCCTTGGCAAGCAGAGCCATGATTGTGAGCTTAGTAGTACACCTGTAGTAGTAAATAGTAGGCCCTCCTAGTACTTTTTAGTGGGTTGGCCCTATAGAGTGGGGCCACTAAACTGCTAAATAATAATATCCTAGTTCCAACTAATTGTTGTATGCCCCTCCCTGTAGCCCTGGTAGGCATCAGTGCCCGTTGCACTGCACTGACGTCCTGGGTATAAAGCTTCTCTACCAATACCATGCGAAAAAATGTTCAACTAATGTTTAAAAATATTTTTACCTGATTTCAGAAGCTGGAAATTCCTCCACTTATTCTTTGTGTCCTAAAATACACTTTTGATGATATCACAAATAACAATTATATTCATGGGTGACATTATTTCAGAAATTAAGTCGGAGTTCTGTACTATCGTTGTGATCATCATGTACCAATTGCCCGAGTGGCTATATGCGCGCATGCCCGACATGCATAACATCCCCAGCCGTCACACAGGAAGAACGTACTGCACGAACGAACGTGGTCAACCTCGTTTCCAGGGATGATCGATCTCGCAAGTCTTCACTCGCGACAATAGACCGGAAGTTACAAGAGATACGTACATTTTCATTTTATTTTCGCAAATAATGTCACCCAAGGATAAAATTTACAATTCTGAATAGAGCAGGCGTAAAGTTCAGGACACAAGGAATATGTGAGTCAAGTTTCAGCTTCCTCAAAAAGGTAAAAATGTTCAAAAATGTTATCATAAAATATTTCGCAATGGTAGAGAACCTTTATACCCTGGACTCCGTCACGGTGTATGCAACTGAGGAGTCCAACCTGGGCTACCCCTCCCTGGACAAATGTGGTTGAGTAAAGAGAAAACACACAAACTACACACAAGCTCTCACAAACCTTGAAAGTGTAATTTTCTTCCACTAATCTTTATTGTAGAAGTTAGTCTTAAAGGAACATTACAGAATTTGGTTCTTGCTAACAAAACAATTGCTGGCAGTGTAAGCACTTTATGTAACCCACCATACATAAACTGACAAACCTGTAGAAGTTTGAGATCGATCGGCCATCTGGGTCACGAGAAAATAGTGAAAAACTGATTACACATTTGCATGAAATCATATAGATTCAACAAATGAATAAAACGCTCACTGAGCGATAAACTCCAATCAATTAGTTTATTCATTTCTCATCAAATATGGCATTTCAGACAGAAATATTTCGGGGGATGTTTTCTACTATCATCATCATTAGACCGTGTAAATTTTATGTAAATCTGTGATCAAAAAGAATATTTTTACAAGTTTTTTTCTCACCAATTCTGTAATGTTCCTTTAAGTTATACTAGTTATGTAAAGATTACTTTAATTAGTTATGTAAACGTTAGTAATTTTAGATGCTATTCTCGTAACCCTCCCCCAGGTGGTATAATTACAATCGTCGCCACTAAAACTACATTACAACAAGCTCAGTAGAGTAACATTAACATAATAACAAGGATGGTCAGACCCCATTGCTTTTTTTAAAAAACAATAATCGGTCATCATGTGGCGAAATGTAATTAGGCTGCATTCTGTGGCTACATGTGCATTAAAGCCTTATTATAGGATACTAGATGAATTGCAATACTTAAATGGAGACTGATCTGCCATACCAGGGCAAACTAAAGCCCTAACCAAAAACTTATGTTTAACATTTCCATTTGGGCCTAAATGTTCAGAGCTGCCTTTTGAGGGCCACCTTGCACAATAGTACATTTTGGGGAAGTTCAAGCCAAATGGCTCGCATAACCCTTTTATATCATCAGTACGTATTCTCACAATGCATGTCATTGTCATGCTGAAGTGATTGGTTTAATATTCAAATTGCTTTTTATAATGTAAAGAAACCCCAAAATAGGATTACTGACTAATAGGTCTAGTAATAGACATGCACCAGTAAATACTCCCCCACCCCCACTTTTGTTTCTTTTCTAATAGTGTTTAGTGCTATCATAAAGCAAGTTTTGCAACTGATACAAAAACAGTGGTTCTGACAACTGGCAGCATACAATAGACAGAAGTAAATTATTATACACATTTTCAAGATATGCTCACCATGCTGATAAAGACATTTTCATTTATAAACTTGGTGCCCTAGATGCTTCATTGAACCAGAGTATGGATGCTGGACTAGTTACAGATGAGGGTGGAAAAGCAGAAAACATCAACATGATGCATCGGAATCATCCATGGTATTATCAGCCACAATATGATAGGTATGTTCATTTATTATGCTATCAGTTCCAGAGGGAAATGTGTGGCCCCATATCTTCTGGTGCCACCAACACCCCTTTTGACCCCTTTTGTATGACACACAGTGCACTTACACGCCCTTACCCTGTCCACTATTTGGGGAGTCAAATGTACACAAAGGAATTAACTCCCAAAATTGTGGAAAAGGTAGATGCACATTGTGAGGAGGTGTGTTCTGCGTCGTGCAAGGGGGTCAATCTGCTGTTATATTGATAACTGACTGCTATAATTACAAATTGGACGGTAACAGCCATTTCTTTATTTTGTAGGTTTTGGCAGCATTATTCTGCAATGCAATCATGGATGCAGTCATATGTTGTAATGTTTAAAAATAGGCATCCAGCTTTCAGTTACCCATCTATGACAAATCAATGTTATAGTTACCCCAATTACTCAACAAATTACCCAGTTTTGGGTGGACCCTTTCCATCCTGGAAAACTGATAATCATAACAGAGGTCAGGTGCCTGATTACCATCACACTTTTTCACATGCAAGAGGTCATCATTACAATGAGAGTGAATTCAATAACCCAGATGAATATTCTACTGAGGAAACCAACAGAAGTAGTGATGAGAGTATGGAAATTGAGATGAGCCAAGAAATGATAGACTTTTTCAAGACATCACAAAAATTTAGAGAGGAACGGGACAAGGCGAAAGCTCAAGCAGCAAATACAGAGAGGAAAGTAGTTGAGAGAAAAAAGAAGAAAAATCACAGAAAGGAAAGCAGTGACTGCAGGGCACCAGTGGAAAGACCAGATGAAGGGCGACGAAAAGAAATGAAGGTAAGCTTTGACTCCAAAGCCCCTTCCCAATTTAATTTTCAAGTAATAAACCACAAATTAAACTGACAGGGAAAATTTGAAAAATTTTTGGGTTGAATAAAGAAAAAATGACTTGAACCTGCGACTACTAACTGCGCTCTCTAGCCCTATGTTGGTGGTCTCCCTATTTTAAAATTTACCCTCTAAGTTTCCTTTGTGGTTTATATCTTGATGTTTGAAATAAAAAATCGCATCTCCTTAAGGATCCCTTTGCTGCCGCTTCCCAGGTTGTATCGTAAACTTAGTAGTGACCCCTGGCTGTACGGCAGTTGAAGGTTGAAGGCTTCTGACCGACTGGTACCCTGACCAAAGATATTGACAAAATAGTACCACCAACATAGGGCTAGATAGCTCAGTTGGTAGAGCACCGGCACAATAATAATTTTTTCTTTGTTCAACCCAATCTAATTTTAACATCTAGCACTTTCCAGTGGAGCTTGTGGTATCAAATATCAAATATAGGGTTTTGCATTACCCTATAGCTATTTTATGATTTTTTGTTATAGATCTTAATATTCTTTAATTTTTGTTTTTAAACAGGTTCTATATGGAAAAGACTCTGCAAGAATTCATGGTATGGAGACAGCAATGCAGATGCAGTTTGATCGAAATTGCGATCGTTTTACACCTGCCTTCTGGCCAATTGTTGCTATCAAAATGTGAAGTCAAGCTTTCTAGACCTTTAGAAAGATACCTTCTTTGTAACTCTTACATACCTGTCCATATGAAAGGTGACATCTTTAATCCTTATCCTGATGATAAATACATAACTCCTCAACTGATTGAACAGTTGTGGTACTTTGTTTTGGCTATCTTGGTGGACTTTCCTCCCCTTAAAAAAAATGGCAGACTATCATTTAAACCCTCAAACAATGCACCTAATTGGGACAAACTTCCCTTCGATATGTTGTCAACACATGCTGACAAGTTTTCCCATAAATTAAAAGGGTTTGTTTTGCATTTTTGTCAACAATTTCTTTATCTAAGTGTGCTGTTTACATGTCCAGGTATTGCCTGGGTAAATTTAATTGTTTGCTTAATTAATTTTGTTTTTTAATTTGGTTCATCTACCATTGACAAACCGATTTTGTAGACAACCATGCTGGCAGAGTTTTCTCCTGCCCTTTCTAACCAAATCACTGTCCCATGTTGATTGACACCCTCTCTAGGACGTGTGTCATGGTCCAGCTTACGATTTTATGGCTAATGAGCTGACCAGTGTGTACGATGTGGTTAAGACAATGGAAATATTAAAATATGTCAGCATGTGCTGACAACGTGCCTCATTTCAGGGTTTTAATAACCATTTTAGCGTTATCACAAGTAGACAATTTATTGGAAACTCTTTAATAAAATAGGCATGTAAAATGGAGAAACAGGGAAACTCAAAAGTGTATGGATAGTTTATTTTGCAAATCAAACTTTATTTGTTGTGGCACTTGCTGTAATTTCACTTGTAATATTTGTAACTGCTTTAACAATAAGATATATGTGCACATTTTGTTAGGATACTCACAAAGCTTGATCTCACAAAGCAACAAGATTTATCTTTGATATGTGTATGTTTGTTTGTATTATGACATCAAACAGTTGTTTTTTATTCAAAGCGATTCAGTTTTATTAATTGACTAACTAGATGCATCTTGGTACTTTGTGTTTTACAATGCACAGAGATCGACTGATCCATTAAGCCCTACCCATCACAGAAACATCCCCTTCATGGGAAACACATGCATTGCGAAACAATACACTGGGCCACACACAAAATGCATAACGAGCTAAAGTCCAAATTGACACCAGCTTATTTACAAAATGAGTAGTACATTCTATTTGCTGTTGTCATTGACCTACGCATGAAGGGACAGAGAGCTTAACAGACCAGTCTATTCCAGCATCCTTTTAATCTACGGGGGAAAAAAACAGCTAAGAAATTTAATTGCCGCATGATTACAAGGTCAACAAACTATAATGCAAAATGTTTGTGCTGGAGTGACTCTAATGTCACTGAAACCATCTAACAAAAAGGCAAAATACTATGGTGTGTTATTGCCATGCTGGAACTATTGTGCATAAATATTTTGACGTGATATTTAATTAATTAAAGGCATTATTAATGACAAAATGGTCGCAGACAGTGTTCATGTTTTGTGTGATCAACCTTGCACGAAATAACGACCTGTGAAAATTTGGGCTTGATTTCAGCATGTAAAGACATTGTCCTTAATTTTGGTTGTTAAAACTGAAATCAGCTGTTGCACTTTTTTAGGTTTTCAGATACAGTTTTCTCAAATATGACTTCATTTCAGAGGGAAATATTTCACAGGAAAAAAAAATTCTATTGTGAACTTCATAATCAGTAAGCTTTCAGACTAAAATTAAACAAAGATGTTTTTACAGTGCTTTACACACATATAAGGGTAAAACCAAATAATATTATTTATCCCAGATGCAACTGTTGCAGTACCTGCTGCTAAAATATAGGTTTTGTACTGCCTCTAACTACCGGGCAACCTCACTGGTCTAGTTGGCAAGACGGGTTCGAATCCCACTCAAGTAATATGCGTGTGGATTTTTTTTCACAGGACTTGGGGGAAGTACTGAGTAAACATTGCTTTACACATATCAGTGTAAGGGTAAAACCAAATAATATTATTTATCCCGATGCAAATTTAACCTCTATTATATGTTTTTTATTCTCACCAATCCTGTATAATACATTTAAAGTGAAAATAATAGTAAAAAGTTGTATAAATAATTTAGTTAAGGATATATTACAACATTAGTTTTCACAGGTGTAAACTCATGTTTATCCTCTAGTTTTCAATAAACACACCATCCAACCAACCTGTAAACATTTTATCAAATTCGGTGTTGACAATTCAAGTGAAAACAGAAAACAATTTTGTTTTGCTAGGTTTTTTTTGCAATCAAAATAAGTAACGGTGATTTTTGTTTTTTATTCAAATGCTTTTTTTCCTTTATGCTGACAGTATTACGGAGGGAAATTTCTTTGGAGGAGTGGAAATGAACTTCATTACCTCAGGTTTCATTTGTTAATTTTTTTCTATGTTGGGGTGAGGGTGGTTTGATTATTACTAATCCTGTACTTTGTCTTTAAGGGTCTTGTAAGGGATGTCTTATGATAATGGCATAGTTGTCACCAATAAGGATGACTTCACCCCCTGGGCCAGTCTCTGAGCAAGAATCACCCCTCAAATACCCAAGAGCTGCTTCTTGAATCTCTGGGGATGCTTTGTCAATGAAGTCTTCAATTTGTGTCAAGAAATCAAGAAGAAGCTTGCCTTCATTGGACATCTTTTGGGTTGGAGCAAAGCAGGCAGTGATGTCACATCTGATGTGGATCTTTTGCATATCTGCAATGGGAATATCATATTTCTGGCACACCTCCTCAATGTCGGAAGAAGTATGATGTACTTTCCTCATGTTGACTTTAGTACGAAGATATCTAAAAAACTTGCCAAAACCTCTGTCACCTGTAAATTCAAGAAACAGCTAGATATAAACTTAGCTTCTTCCAGCACATGCTTTTTCCCACCAAAGTAATGTCTTTTTATAGAAAAATCTATAATTGCGTCTGTTTGTTTTAACAATTTTTTTTAGTGTATGTACAGATTGTCTAAAACTCATTTTACTTCAAGTGATACTAAACCCAAGATGATCAAGTGGATGGATTACAAGTGAATTAATTATTTAATCAATTGTATTTTTTTTTAATGAAGTATGAAGATACCTAAAAAGTGACAAAGTTTTACACAAATTAAAGTAAAGGAATGTGAATTTACCAGACATAACTGTAATCAGCAAAAGACCCTCCTTGTGTAGCTTGCTGTACAGGCTCTTTATGGAGCTTTCTAAAACTCCCAAATAGTAAATAGAGTTGATGCAGCTGATAAAATGAAACTTGTCATCTTCCTTGGAGGTCTTCTGATACTCTTGATAGGTCTCTTGTCTGTATTCAAAGTGTACTCCATGGAGTTTAGCCGACTCTCTGGACATGAATGCTTTGTATAGTTGCATCATGTGAGGGTCAGGCTCAATTATGGTTGCTTTAATACAGGGATGCACTTTCTGTAGGTGATTCAAAATCTTGCAGTCAATGATACCTGTATAAAGAAAGGTAAACATGTACCATATTCAGTGGCCAAGTTTGGATAATTTCTTTATATAGGCAAATGATACTTTATTGGTATGATTATAGTACTACTACTATGGTTGGGTATTGTAAGCATGTTCCTCCCAAGTACAGCGGTGTAACTGAGGGGGGGGGGGGTGAGTAAGTGTTTCCCCAATTGATGTCCGTGCCCTCCCCCCCCCCTCACCTCCCAATTTAAAATCTGGACTTTTGAAATTAAAAATTTGCCAATTAAACATTTTCATTTTAAGAGTTTTTATGGACTGAATTTGTGTTTTAAAACTATTTTTCTATTTTCAGACACTGTATTTGTTTTACATCCACAGCAGATTATTTTATAACAAAATGGTATAACAAGAGCACTGAAAAGCGGGATTTTTGAATTTAAGGAAATGCAACTGGAAGCTTATTATGATTTAAATGCATTGATGCACAAGGGGCATGGGCTATATTACAGGCATTTATATTAAAGGAACATTACAGAATTGGTAAGAACAAAACTTGTAAAATATACTTTTGATCACAGATTTACATAGGCCTAAAACTTACACGGTCTAATGATGATAGTAGAAAACATCCCTTGAAATATTTCTGTCTGAAATGCCATATTTGTGGAGAAATGAATAAACTAATTTTCCGATTGGAGTTTATCGCTCAGTGAGCGGTTTATTCATTGTTGAACCTATATGATTTCCGTGCAAATGTGTAATCGGTTTTTCACTATTTTCTTGTGACCCAGATGGCTGATCGATCTCAAACTTCTACAGGTTGTCAGTTTATGTATATGGTGGATTACATAAAGTGCCAGCAACTGTTTTGTTAGCAAAAACCAATTCTGTAATGTTCCTTTAAGCAAGTGGTTACATCCAATCTTGACAAATGATCCATTTTTATTATGAATATTTATTAATAATTAAACTGTTGCAGACTCATAAATATTGTGGTAAAAATTTAAGGGAATGCTCCATAACTGTTCGTAGTTGGAGGCCCCAAACTTTAAAAAACAATAACATTCATTTCATTGTGAGAATATATTTACATTGCGGTTAGCTGTGTAGATAAACTTATTGGATTAGTAAGTTACTCCTCAAGAACTAGCTGCAGATTGATAAGTTTCAACTGAGATTCTTAAGTTAGTTTCAGAGTAAAAAGAATGTCATTACCGCCTCCTGGTCCCACGCTGAGCACACTGAGTGTCTTTAAGTCGGCAAGTTTGATTGATTCGGCTATTGATGACAAACTTTGGTCCACCCACTCACATGCCCTCTCAATTCTACCACTAAGGTGGTTATACGTGTCGTGTGAATCTTCTTGATACGGACAACTTGAAACCAAATCAGTCCATGGCACCGACACACTTGTCATCGTTGAACTTGAACTAACACCAACAGATTCAGCCATAATTTACCACGACAGCTGACAAAAAGTACTTGGTCATATAAAAAAACTAAACTGTGTTAAACTAATCCAGAGCATTGGCCCTATTTGTATGACGCCAATCACATGATAAAGACACCAAACTTTGTGAAAGCTTTCTGCCCCGCCGATAACAAAAACTCCCTTCGTGGTCTAATAAACAACATCACCGTGTGACAAACAACCATACGTTAACGGTCGGGTCACTCAGGGGGCGCAGCACCTAATGGGGCCAGCCCACTGCAGGCCCAACCTTAATCGTGCACCTGAAACAGGGACCAACATAAAGCTCAACGCAAACTCTTCATCACTTGTGATTTAAATGACTGTTAGGGAATATAACAGAAAATTAACTGGAAACATTGTTACGGTTATTGCAATAAAACAAAGATCGTGTAGAACCGCTTCGGTATTAAGTGGCGGCCGCCAGTTAATGAAGTGGCAGCAACAACTAGACACGACCGCAACAAGGTGAACTGCAAGTTGAATCAAAGAGGTCGCCCTTCAAACACCTTGCTCGCTTTCGATCCACGGAACATTTCGGGTTCGTGATTGGTTGATTGTAAGGGTCACGACCTCACATCCGATGGCGAAATACGAAGTGTTGAAAACAGTCAAAATGGGATCCTCCCATGTCAAAGTTTGCCGTATATACGGGCTTTACACATTTTTTTATTGAAGCAGACGGAAAATATTTGGGAACTCCAACTTAAGGCAAACGTTTCAGCGGTAACTGCATCTTGACGAGCCAATAAGTATGGACAAAAAGGATATGTCAAAGCGCTCCAGTTTTGTAAGTAAACTTGGTTACGACTGTGTGTATACATGTATGTACAGTGTTATGTTTATGTCATGTACATTCTCATCATGATCATGTACATTCATACTCTGTGGTGTGGGTGTGTACTTGTGTGGATTGGTATTTCCATCCATACTGAAGTAGTTACTCATGAACTAACCAGTAACTGTATTACTATTTAATTTAGTAATACAATAAAATTTAATTATCAGAAAGTATTATTTCGAGTATTAATAATAATATTGAGTATGCTTTGCCAACTAAGTAAAAAGTAAAATATTCAATTATTTTTTCACTTCAGATTACACTACAGATTCAGTCTTCTTCAGAATGTAGGAAAAGTAGGGTAGAATTTAGCCCAGGTTGGACTCCTCCGTCGCATTGTATGCCAGAGTCCAGGGTATAAAAAAGGTCATGTCACATTTACATGTATACCTGATGCCGATGCTTCATTCCCATAATTCCTTATGTCTGGAATTCCATGCATGCTGGGTTCAGAATTGTTCATTTTATCCTTGGGTTACATTATTTTTGAAAAGAAAATGAAAATTGACGTCTCAATTGTGTAACTTTCTGTAGTGACTCCTATGTGAAAACTTGCGTGTTTTCATAGTATTCATAGTAGTATAGTATTCACTTTGTATAACAAAATAACAGAGTATCGATACCAAATTAACACTAATCAAATGTTTTACTTCAGTTGATGAGAAAATTTATCAGAGTGGCTACGCATTTCGTGCATGCGCACAAAAGCTCACACACCAAACGGTACAAGATGTTTACGACGGAAGCGTGGATCTTCTTTTGTATTTTCTGGAACAATATCACCTTGAGATATTCATTATTTGCGGACCCGTTAAAAGTATAGTTATGGACATGGAGATAAACAAAATTTCAGGTTCTTAAATCAGGTTAAAGTATGAAAAAAACATTTATTTTATTCAACATCCAACAGCGCAAGCGCCAATTACAGGACGGATAAAACATTAATTTCTTTCGCATTGTAGAGAAGCTTTATACCCAGAACGTCAGTCGGTGCAACGGACACTGAAGTCCTACCAGGGCTAGGTAGAGTTAGAAATCCTACCCATGCAATGCATGGTACCGGTACAAATACAAAACAAATCCTGTTTGTGTTATGTCAGATGTGTGTGTAAAACTATACTTTTAGTATACAAAGAGGACAATGGTTCCCCAGCAGGGGAAAGGTCCCAAGATTGGAAGTGTCATGTGTACCGAGGACTAAAGTTTAACGAAAGGGATCCGGGAAAAGACATACGAGACAGTCCTCGCTTTGCTTTTGTGTACAAAACTAATGGGGGAGTCACTGAAAAATACCAAGTCCGAACAATGAGAGAACAAAGGGGTGTCCTCGGTATACACCATTTACAAACATGTGTGAACTTCATGTCTGTCTCTCATCCTATAACTACACTGTACTACTCTAGCCCAGTGGACTCATCGGATGCAACATGCAATGCTACAGAGTCCAGGGTAGAAAGGTCCCCTGCCAGTTCCATTGCAAAAACAATTAGGCCCCCCAAAAAGGGGTTCTGTTTCAGGTTCCCCGACCGACCCTAGTTTTTACGCCGCGACCCTAAACTTTTTATTCGGCTTTAAAAAAAAAACGGGGGGAAAATGGAAAAACGGGGGAAAAACGGGTGAACAAAAATAAATAAATATATTGCCTGGAAAAAAATGTCTGACTTTTACCAATTTAACATGTTTTAGGCAACACTGAAATAAAAACCAGAACATATCAAGAAAAACTTACAGTATCTCTGTGATTTGAGCCTGCGATGTCCAACGACTCGACAACGAGCGAAAAATACCCACAATGCAATGCGCATCTCGCACGTGTGTACACGGTGCTGTGTGAAGCGCATTCCAAGGATTTGTGCAACCTGCAGATTGTGCACATTTTTGCCCGATCGGCCGCTTGAACTGCCAATCTAAAGGGCGCAAATTTAAGATTGCGCACATTTTGCAAGGTCGGGCAAATTAACTGCCAAATCTGGAGAGCGCAAACTACAGTTTGCGTGCACTTTTGCCTAATTCGCTGTGCAAATCCGTTGATTGCGCTCAACACATGAACGATCGTGGACGTATCGTCAACCGTATCAGAAATTTTTTTTTAAAATAAATAAAAAAACTTTCCGACCTATCGACCCTATTTTTAAATGACATGCAATCGGAAACAGAACCTTTTTTTTTTGGCCTTATAAAAAGATACTTTCATATTTAATATACTGTACCTGGTTAATTGAACACTCATGTGTTTGTTAGTACCACTGTACAAATGTCCTACAAGATTCAAAATTCCCAAGCAGGGATGACAAAAACTGCTCCAAAATCCAGCAAAGACCTCTTCATTAGTATACTTAAAACTCACCTGACTGAGGTACGCAGGAGATGTTGCCGCTTAGTATGGTGGTAAATTGTGTCAGATACATTTATTGGAAAGGAGAGCTAAAACTCTGAACCGATGTCCAAATTGGATTGTGCTGATTTCTGTCGTGCGTCAATGCTCGTGGAGCACATTCTACGGATTTGCACAATCTACAGATTGCGCTCTACTGGCAAAGCATGCGCAATCTGCAGATTGTGCAAATCCAAGCTGATGGAGGAAGCTGAAGCTTTGCTCACAGTCACAGTCACATAATATTTCTTTTCTGTCTTGTCCGGAATTCCAAGACAGCTGGGTTTAGAATTGTTAATTTATTCCATGACATTATTTTAGAAAATCAAATTTAAATTGACATCTCCATTATAATAACATTGTAACATTTTGTTCTGACTCAGTGTGTGAGATCTTGCTTGCACACGTGCCCACAACTTTCATACCAACCATTATAAGACAAGACACGGTCTAACGTTCATCACGCTCTTTGGTATCGATGATGAGAGTAATATCACCAAGTACTAATCTACCAAGTATAGTATTGACACCTTCACTTTATAAATTACAAAATAATGTAGTATCGATACTGTATTAATCAGATATGTTTGCCTCAGTTGATATGAAAGTTGATCGGAGTTGTTTCATTTTCTTCATGCTTATTCTATCTCCTCCTGTCAAGGCAGCCTGGGTAGACACATTCAAACCGGGGACCTAGAGGACAATATGGCCCCCGATTGGGTAATTCCCCTGTTGGAAAGTGTGTACAAAACCGATAGGAGCTGTTGCCAAAAAGTTAGAGTACAAACAAAAGAGGGCCAAATAGGAGGTCCCTTATTGCAGCTGTGTGTGTGCGTGTTGAACTGTGTTTGTTGAATTTTGTTTGTTAAACTTGACTACTGACACTGAACTGACTGTGTACTGACTGTGAGTGATTACTTAAGAATAACGTTACAACTTTACTTCCCTACTCAATATTTATTTGTACTATTTTAGATATTCTTTGAATTTTAGATATTCTTTGAGTTTGGCATATCATTTTTTTGAAGAACCTTCGCATGCAATGCTACACTTTGTACACAGATTTGATACTGTTTATTTAGGCTAAATTGATTAATTTATGTTTTGTAATTCGTCTTTTGTGTTTCAATAAACAAACTATAACACCAAGCAAATCCTTGCCATTTGATTGAAAGATTGCAGGTCAAGAGGCATTCATTTATCAAACCATATGGCCTACAGTACGTCATAGATCAAACATTTTGGTACCATTAACCCTGCATTTTTGTCCTATCCATTTTTGCTATTGTACACTAGACCGCAACAAGTGTGTGCACGCTTTATAAACAGCACTAAAAAATGTCCACAGGTGGTATTGGATGCCAAAACATCCTCGAATTGGATGTTATATAAAACAAATAATGAATGTGTTGCATTCGTGCAATTGAGAGATTATTTGCATTTGTTGAAAGATGGAACTTTCAATTCGTTTACATTCCATCTTTCCACTGACGAAAATATTCTACCATTGCACTCACAAACATTCATTATTTGTTTACCAATTTATACAAACAACCCATTTATTAGAATGACATCAAATTTTAGAGCTCACATTTTACATGAAAAAACAAAGAGAACTAAAAAAATTTGTCTGGGATTTTGAGGATCTGGCTTGTTTTGATTGCTTTTTAAAATTGAAATAAGAAATTAGTAACTTTTTGAGCTGTTTAAATGCTATTTTATTGTTTTTCAATTGAGTTCAGACTTCTATATTCTCTAGAGCTGGGTGATTGCACTACTAGTGGTCAGCTGTTAATGGTGCATGTATAAACTGAACTCTCAGATTAAATTAAGTAATTAAAATCAAAACACACAAGACCGCACCAAGTGTGTGCATGCGTAAATACACAGCAGTAAAAATTCCCTCATAGTGGACGCATAACATACACAGTATAAATCCTGGGCATTATCTTAAATGACTTATGAAAAAAAATCACTTTTGTTATGAGCAGTTTAGCTTGGTTTCCCTCTTGTAACATAAGTAACATCATAATTATGGTAACAAAAGTTGGACCAGAGACGGTCCTAATTTGTAGGTATGTTTTAAACTCGTACTACAGCATGCAAAAGACAAGTGCACTGAACATTAACATTTATTTTGAAAACATTGTATTCCCTACTTTTTTGTCCAACTGTGTTTACAAGAATTCCAAGATCTGTGTTTACAAGAGATGAAGTACATGCCCCCTAATAAATAAAGCCTACAATTATGCATTGTCAATGTAGATGTAATAACTACAGTCTCTTTCCTTCATTGCCCAAGCATGCTGGATTTTATAGAGAAATTATTGATATTATAATACATAGTCTCACACAATGCCAGCTGCATTGTTGTTAAATCTGAAACAGATGTTGTCCTTAAGTAATGGTCAACAGGTCAAAGGCAGATTATGAGAGTTTTAATTAATTAGAGTCAAATGGAAATAAAAATTATCAATAATAATACAAATAAATATTCCCCCAATCTTGATTTTCTTTAATATGACGATGATGATGAAGTGCTTTACTCCAGCAGTAGGTAAGGTTACAATTGGAGGGTACTTTCACAAGACTACCATTAGGCCGAGAGCATTAGCTTTAAGGATATAGCTCATAACAAGCTGATTTTTTTCAGGATAGGTCCAGGAACATGTCTAGATTAACAACCTAAAAGTCCCCCAAAATCCCCCTAACTCTATGAAATCTAAGACGGCGTCCAAAATGGCCGCCATTTTTTAATCTTATCATAACTTTGCAACCAGACATGTTGTAATTATACAAATAAAAGGTCTAAATATATGTTTTGAGGCACAAGGAATCTGATAGAATCATTGTTTTGAGAATTTTAAACTCATTAGTACTCCAAAACCAAGATGGCATCCCAAAATGGCCACCATTTATAATTACTTTGCAACCAGACATGTTGTAAACACATAGAACGACGTAGGGATGTGGAACTCAGTTCGTGAAGAATGGTTTCATTTTTAAAACTTTGATCTCGTGGAGTTAAGTCGGTGTTGGCACTACATGTAGGACTTCTTTTAACTTCTTTGTCGCTTGTTTGGTTCGAGGTTACTGTTGACTACTGAACCAAGGTAGTGAAAGTTCTCAGCATTGTTCAAAACAGCATTTCTAAGGATAGAAACTAAAATGGAGATTCATTCAAAAAAATAGACACCCCCTAGGTCATTGATTCGATAATTTTATATTATTCTTTATGATCCTACGCAGAATGCAAATATAACAGGCAGGCAGGATTTTAGGATTAAAGTAGAATACAGTATTTGATATTGCAGTTGCATTTATTTTTTTTCACTGGCAGTCTTAAAAAGTGTATACGAAATAAATAAATATAGCAAAAACATATAAAGAAAACTACAAAAACAACAACAGCACAACAAAATGTTCTTGTTTTGTGTACATCTAATCAAAAAAAGGAGACTTACAGATGTAACATATAAAAAGTATTGTCCAGAACTTCCCTCTCTTCTGCTATACATGTAGAAAGATCCTGTTTAAAAATGAATTGTTGAAATCAATGTAAGGTCTTATGAATACATTCAAGTACATGACTGATTGATTAATTTTGCCACACTAAACTGTTTTCCGTGCATTTGTGCCAACAAGTTTTTAGAACAGTTAAAAGGATGTGCAATCGATAACAGTGCAAACAGGTTCAATTGATTGATAAATTCAAGGTGATTGGCAAAACCTACATTTTGTATTAGTTCTATCAGTGAGGTAGAATTCTACCTCCATGGTTCTATCATGTTCATACAAGTGTTGGCCTTGGTAAAGTTAACTGTTGTCTGTCATGCAGGGTTAAAGGCAATTACTGTACTATACAAAATGGATTCCCCAAGAAAAATGGTCTACTCACACACAATTGCTGTTGTTTCATGATGTGATGATGATGTTTGCATGTAGTTTATTTATTTATCTTACCTCTGAAAGGTTATCCTCAATACATGTAGTCATGACATTCCAGGATTGTTGAGCCACTAGAAGTATTTAAATAAGAGAGGGTTCTTTATTTATTATCAGTTTTGAGAGGACATTTCATCAAGGAAGTATACATTTTCTTTGGTGCAGAGCCTAACAGGAAGTTTTTTCTAAGAGCTGAGTTTTGCCAAACCCTCCATGTCACAAAAATGTCATTGCCAAAAGCTCCATGTGTGCATTACATGTTTTTTTGTACATTGTACAACACTAACAAATAATTATACTAACAGTAGCTTTACAAAATGATATGATAAATCTAAAACAAATATTTGATTTGTACTATGACATGGACAGCAGATTGAATTGGGACATTTCCGTTATGGCTTTATTTCAAGAGATGATGGTATTTTCCTTGTGAAAGTAGGCTACATGTAGCATAACACAAGTGCACACAATGCATTTAAAATGCTATTTATCACTACAATGTACTTTAGTGTACTTTTTCTGTGTAACATTTTGGAAACAAACAAATTTGGACCCAATTTAAATTAATTTTTAACGGAAGCAGTTGAAGACTA
Organism: Pycnopodia helianthoides; assembly: GCA_032158295.1. Classification (NCBI taxonomy): domain Eukaryota; kingdom Metazoa; phylum Echinodermata; class Asteroidea; order Forcipulatida; family Asteriidae; genus Pycnopodia; species Pycnopodia helianthoides. Next base: position 21,473,598 of record CM063248.1, read on the forward strand.
TAATTGGCTGGCGTCTGTCAATAAATAGACCAAGGGCCTTAGACTAGACACACAGGTGGAGCTGTATGGGTCACCATCGTTTCATGACAGTGTGTACTCACTGTACTGTTATTTGTATGCAAGCTCATCATCAGAAGCAGAGAAATCATGGTCAGTTTTGTACCTATCTTGTTGTTTAGGTTTTTTCTGTCTATGAAATTGTTGGCTTTATCAGTGGCAGCTTCCAAGTTTTCAGGAAGACAAACCTTTCATCCAGTACATGTAGGCTCCCTGGTTGTAATATTCGCACACATTGTGCTACGATTTTGGATGACTCTGTTCAGGTGTTGAATACCCATAAATAAAAGATCTGATATGATTATCATTTGATGTATGTTTTACAGTTTGGAGGTATCCGCATATCGGCAAAGCCATCAAAGAAGGCAGACTCGAATGCAAAGCGAGATCAACGATTGCAGACACGTCCCTCAGTGGAAGATGAAGAAGCTCTGCAGGAATATGAGAGGATCCAGCAACAGCTCACAGACCAGGAGGTGGATGCTGCCTTTGAAAGAATGTTGGTAAGATAATAGCGTACATGTAGCAGAAGTGCTAAATTTGGTATCTTCCAATACCTTTTCTACCATTGAATTGAACCCAACTCACAGTGTGGATTGACTCTGAGGTACATGTGGGACTGAAAGTATTTTTTTTGTTTTTTGTTTGTTTCTATCAGTACACACATGTATATCATTTGAAAAAAAAGTTCCTGTTGTCTGTCTAATGATGGGGTGGTCCAACTCTCATAGACAGTTGTACAATCTACATGTAACAGCTTTTATTCACAATGTCCTGATGTACATTTCTGTAGTAAGAACGGTTATTTCTTTGTACTTTACATTAAATCAATGCTTTCATAAAAAGATCCTTGATTCCATCAAGTGCTGTATCTGATGTATTCATGTACTATACATAATACCAGTTTAATGTGATTACCAGTTGGTGATTACAAGTACTTTCACACTGCACATAGTGCAAGATGTTCCATCCAAGTGCCTTTGAAAGAGCCTTTTTAAGTATGTGAGCCATGGGCGTTAGCTTTTAGAATTTCTCATAAATCATACATGTGACCTGAACTTAATCTCAACGAGCCTGAGGGTAGGGCATGACGTCCAGGAACATCCAGACAAAAGTACCACAGACCTAACACACTTGTGTAGGTCATAAAATGTTGATGCCATACTTTGCACGTACAGTAAGCAATTCAGGTTGTTATGGTGTTATTTTGAATTTATATTGTACACTATGTACAATACAAGTATAATACAATATTGACATAATGTAGTTGTCTATTTGATTTCTGCATACTAAGATTTACATACCATGTACATGTACTGTACTTTGCATTTGGAAAATTTACCATTTGATAAGGAAATTTACAAAAGTTTGTTTTGTTAAATACATACAAAGGTCTACATGTACATACCAGCTTTTAAAAACACAATTTTCTTTTATGAAAAGCTTTAAATTTTATTTAAAAAAGAGAATTTATAAAAATTGAAAGTTACATGGTAAATGAAGTTATGTGCACATACATTAATTATTGTAAAGACATCTAAACGAGACAAATAGCTGCAGAATATTGGAACAACCTGTTGAATGTCCTCTCTAGTTTCATCGCAAATAATGTTAAAACAGCGAGTTTTTTGTGAGTACAAGCAGTACATGCAGGTGTTACCTTATAAATTGCTGAAATTATGAAATCATTTGGTGTGCATAAAAATAACAAAATAGTCAATAATGCGGGATGTTTTTTTAGATTGAGTAAAGATTGAAAAAATACTTTGCAAAATTGCATGATATTGTTTGTCGTGCTACATTTTGTATTATGATTTATAGACACCTTATTACACAATCTGCAGAATGTGAAGTCGTGATTCATTACGTTGTGCATACAGTTCATGTTTATGCACATTCAATTGTATAATTTCATGAGCAAATATTGTGATGAACTATTTGAAGGAGTGCACAATGGTGCAACCATGGTGGCCTCCATGGTGCAATTAAGTATCACTACATGCACATGTACTACATCCTGACATTCTCTTTGTCCTGTAGCAGTCCAGCCACAGATTCAGTCAAACTGGTGACCCAAATAAAATAACTGACTGTTTCCTGTCTACTTCCCTTGGAATTTTAAAGGAAACAATGTTCACGAAGCTGTAGTTGCCCACAATTTGTACTCTAATTATGTTCATGTACTGTGTACATACGTCTTTACAAATTTGCATTTTATGTGCAAAGTCATCTTTCAGTAGTACAACATGTGGCCTTTGAGAAAGACTCTGGTTGGGTCAATACATGAGGCCAATAACAATTTTTAGGTAATAAAGTGAATTTATAACATAACACATAGTACATGTGCATACCTGTGTTCACCAGGAGAATTGTCATATGATTGTAACAGGTTTGTGCACTGGTTCAGGTTAAAAGTGCCCATTTAGAAAACACTGAACAAGAGCATCGATCACACAATATAAACAATATTTGGCACCATTCATGTATACAATGTTTGTAGTAAACTTAGTTTGTAGACTTTTATGTACGGTCTGATGTATGTTATACTGTATCAGGGTTCTCCCAACGTACAAGCTATCGTATCGGCCCGATACGCAATTTCTTTTGCCCGATACGCTGGGAAAAAGGCAGAGTACATTTTTTTCCGCCCGATACGCTTTTCAATTTTTGAAACGTTTTTTCATTGACCGCAACAAACGGTCATACTATATCAGTATCACAGTCTGATCTCTGTCCAGTGCCTTGGCCAACGTAATTTATAATCCATCAGTAATGCTTTCTTCGTGTGTGTCTTTGATCTAAGTGTCCGGCCGCTGATATCAATCACGATCATATACAGAAAACAACACATTCCTTTCTTGTGCAGCGAACGATTGAGAAAAGCGCACATGGCCACTGAAGTCAGTTAACTGTTTCCCTTCGATGCCACGTGCACCTTTTTCTGAAGACGGGTACCAGCGAAACCATGCTCATTCTCGACCCCAAAAGAGCAAGCACGTTGATCACTCGCTCAATCCCAGATGCGTAATCCGTGCTACAAAAAACATGTGCATACATGTTTAGAGCGGTGTTAGAGCATGTCCGTTTTATTTATGTTTTATAATTGGGGCTACTTGAGGAAATTTAATTGACAAACAATATATCATGTTTGTAAACAAATTATTTTGACTTCTTTTTAATTTACAGAGAATCTTATTTTCTGTGTAAACTAAAAATAAATCAGAATAAATCAGTTGAAATGGGTTCACCACCCATAGGGGAACCCCTGGGTTCACCACTCATAGGGGAACCCCAGGCCATTTTTTTTTAATGAAACATCTATTTATGCTATATTAAATAAAAATGCCTTTGTTTGACCATTATAATGCAATTTAAAAGGCTCTAAAATGCACCAGATTGCAGCAGAGAGCATCTAGAACTTCAAATTTTAAGGGCCCCGGACCCCACGCCGCAAGGGGTTTTGCGCTCGCATGCTTGGATTGTAACTTAGCCAGATTGAAAAGCCCCACAGTTTAAAAAAAAATCCTGGGGAGAACCCTGTGTATGTACAGTCCCTACTGACTGGATTGAACTATTTTGACAACATGAACATATTTCTCCAATTTCCGATTTCTGTTAACTGACAGTGGACATCACACATTCCATACACTATGAATCATGGTTTTTATCAAAAGATTGATGTTTGGTATCAAGGTTATGAAAGGCTGGTTGAAAGGGATCTGTGTACATCATTGTACACATAAATAGAGCCTCTTGTATACCTTGCTTGTTTTGTGTTTGTACTTTTGTATTTGTACTTTTGTACTTGTATAATGTATGCTCACAGGCTGACAGTTGATTTTGTTGAACCATAACTTTATAAAGGATTTGTTCACAGCAAATTACAAAATTAAACCAATTGCATAGGGTACATTAGCTCTGGTGTTTCTGATCAGCAGAGTGTGGGTTCGAGTCCCGGTCGTGACACTTGTGTCCTTCAGCAAGACACTTAACCATTGTTGCTGCGTCCTTCGGATGGGACGTAAAGCTGTAGGTCCCGTGTGTTGTGTAATGCACGTAAAAGAACCCAGTACACTTATCGTAAAGAGAAGGGGTTTGCCCTGGTGTTCCTGGCTTGATCAGCAGCATATTGCGCCACAACACCTTGTAAACCGTTACATGGTGCTATAAATGAATAGGCCTCATACACATTCAAAAACGTAGCTCCACATACCTACATGTAGCAGGAATAAAATATATACATTAGCGCCTTGTATCCTTTGGCGCTTTATAAATACAGACTTTATTATTATTATTATTATTAATACATTGCCCGGTCACTCTCAGTGTTACGTTTTACGTTTGTATTCTAAAAATACCATAGCTATCAAAAATGTCAATTTGTAAATTATCATAATTTATAATTCTAATAGCATTACTAGTAAAATAACCCCCATAGAGAAAATCTTCTGTACAAAATCATTCTGCAAATGAAACGCATAAGTACTTGTTGTCTTATTAAACACAAACTACTGAATTGAAGTTACAGTGCTTGTTTACCCTGGCCAAAGAAATTCTGGTTCTTGCTCTTTGCCTACATGTAGGCTGACCCCTGGATTGCAGATACTGTGTTAATTAGTAACACTTAATCTCATCACAGTTATTGTTAAATCAGTTACCTGTGTGACCTTTTACATTGTGTCCTGTCATGCCTGTGTGGACTTGACTTGACAAAACAGGATTGATGTTGATGGGCCAAGGGATTCTGAGATTACAACATTGATGAAAGTCACTGTTATGCAATTGGTGCTCGATATGGGGCAGAGGGTACCCCCCCCTATTGTGTCTTCATTGTGTGCTTGGAATCTCAGGAATTCTTTTGAGGATTTTTTTTTTGGGGGGGGGGGAGTTCTATACAAGAGGAAAATAGTGTGTTATAGTACGGGAACATTGGGGGGGGGAACCCTCTGCCCCATATCGGGCAGGCTATACTGTTATGATACAGCTGGGTGTGCACCAGTGTAACACTAACATCAGCACCCAATTCCTTAAAATAACACCACAATAACTTATAAATGTAAGTTGGAAAGACGAACCTGTTTGTTTCTTTTTGCTTGACAGGTTTTTTTTTAGTCCACTTGTTTTTTTACAGTCCACTTGTTTTTGTACATACAAATATTCTACTTAAAGAAGTGCAGTGTAATGATGCGCTTGTTTAGTACCATTGTACCTTCATTTCTTATTTATCACGGGGACACATTTTTTCAATGGTGCCCAGTGATAATAGTTACATTAATTTATTAAAAAAATTGTTTTTCCAGTAAAAGCGTTATTTAAATAACAGTATCACAGTAAATAAACATTGATATGAAGCAAAGTAAGAACAAACATAAAATAAAAACAATAAATCTAGGACAGCCAGTAACCTACAATAGACCATAAAATACAAACAATATACCATAAAATACAAACAATATACTAAATATATAAAAAAGAAAAAAAATGTACCTAGTGTACCAATATTAGACAATACGAAACTGAGCAGGACATACCCATACAATTACATTCAAATCACATTGTAAATTTAGGTATTTTAAAGTTAGGCTGTTCCAATTTATTAGAAAGTTTACGGATTGCGGCGACTTAATTTGTTGAAAAATCTATACAGAATTAAAAATTTGAAAATCCATACTTTTTCTTCTTTTTTTCAGCCGGGCTACAAATATTAAAACTTTTGTCAGATAAGGCCCAAAAAACACTTCCTTTTAGAGGCCCGATGGATGTACTTTGCGGCCCGGCTGTGCACGGCACAGTTGCGCGGACGGTACTTAAGAACTACATGTATAGAACTCTGTGCCTCCCTCATGTTTTAGTATACAAATATTGACTGCTGCGAGTGCTAGTAAAACCAAGACATATCATGTGATGCGCTCTAAACCAATCAAAAGGCAGAATATTTGTAAGGGGTGTTATAATTGATACTAAAACATGCGGTACTACATGTATCACACGGCCGCTGATGCACTATCACATGGCAACCGATGTACTACAGCAGCTCCATGGTACCTAGACGTCTTTTGTATGGGGTGTTATTATACACATATGGACTGGCAATGAGGTCACTAGAGCACGTCTATTCCCCCGAGGGACTGTGAGTTACCAGAAGAGGGACCTATTTCCGGAGGCCTTCGGCCTCCGGAAATAGGTCCCTTTTCTGGTCACTCACAGGCCCAAGGGGGGATAGACGAGCTCTAGTGACCGAATCATGGCAGTCCATATGTGTTTTATAACACAACTCGGTCCAAATTGTGAAATAAGAAAAGAAACTACCGTAATCCGATCCAGACGCCGCCTTTTTTCTTTTTAAGATGAGCCTGGTAACCTCTTGAGGGCGCTGTAACCAGTCAAAAATTGAAAGACTGTTGCCCGCTTCGGGAACTATTTCCCGCAAACTACGCGTGTGCGATGTCTAGTTCATGGTTGTGCAAATCTCATGCACTAGCCTATAATAGTTCATCCCACGTAACCGTGTTTCAGCCAACCAGAATACAGAACTAGCAAGAGGTGTGTTATAAAAAACAAATATTGACTGCTTTTACTCGTGCTAAGGTAAAAACTACGACGCTCTCAGTGATCCCCGGCGCGCTCTATTTTCCCTCGGCTTTGAGGTGCTATAGTTTTTACCATAGCACTCGCAGCAGTCAATATTTGTATAATATAGCACAGCAGACTGTGCTTAACAAAGAGAACAGCCCACGTGGACTGTTCAAAGTACAAGACCAGCGGCCCTGGGGTTGGGTGTTAGACGTGAAGAGTAATACAAGATGTAAACAAAATAGTCTGATATCCGTCCCTTACAAAATGTCGCATGTGCTGCAAGTGCTAGATTCAGCATTCTGTATGGTGGATCCAAATTATGATGGCAAGCTCAAGCGAAGAATCTTTTTCTGTGACAGTAAAAGAGGGCGGAAAGCTAGATAATCGCCTTATTGATTACCGTCTCACTTGATAAAACTATTGGGTTCATTGTCCAATGCAATGGGTATCAGTGAACAGTCATTCCCTTCAGTTACAATTTAGTAACGGCTTTTAATCCAGTTGAGTTGCTAAGCAATTTAAATAAAAGTAAGCACCAGTTAAACTCATTGTCATTAAATTCATTTTCGTTATTATTTACAGCCCAGAACCATTTATCTTCATTTTACAAATTTGGGTAGGTAGTCCAGAGTTTTTAAGTGTGACAACAAAATTGTCTCACGAACCAAAAGCCCATTTAGATATTGTAGCCTGTGTTGTAGAGCCATTCATGTGTTCGGTGGCAGAATATTAACAAAAAAATCTCACAAAGAGTGAACTCTTTGATTCATTCACCCCTTCATTTATTCATTCATTCATTCATTTATGTATTCATAATATGTCGGCCGACAGATTTAGATATTTAAAAAACATAATCATTTTTTTATTAATATTTTTTTCTGTCTGACAACCTTTTTCAGCACCTAAAAAATCTGTAAAACCAACTAATACATTAGCTGGAAGGATAGCTGGCCTTAGCTGGAAGGATATTTTATTGTTTCAGGAAGGGAGGTCATCAAATGTAAAGTACCCTTATTGAAGTAACTTTTAAAATTTCTTTTTACATTTAATTATTTTAAATTGAAAATGAAAATGCCAGTTGCTTTCAATGATGAATAGCTCAGACTTACCATTGAGATCCTGGATTATTAGAAATGATAAATGAGATCCATTGGGAAATCCTAGAGACTACCATTTCCGTTATAAGGGAGGAAGTTCCTCCTTGTTACAGTTCATCTACTATGTCATTGTGAGGGTTTTGCAAGGCAAGTGAGCTAGGGGTTTCCCTTAACTTTTTTTACTCGGCAGTCAAACAAAATTTGGGGTTGCCCGCAAGTTTTTTCACTTGCTTGCATACGGTATGCACACAATTTTTTTCATCGATTCGTGATTTGAGGATAAATTTTATTGACCTACTTTTGCAATGAAATCTTTGCAATTCAACGATCGGTCGACGACGCACGTTGGGAAAAATTAAATGAACTTTGTTTGCCCCACATTGCCCTCTATTGGCAAAAGTTGTTGATGTTTGAATAGCCTTAATCCAAGGCTGTGTATAGTACAGAATCCACAGGCGTGCGATCGAGCATTATGGTGCCAATGTCGTTCGTACTGAAATGAACGATCGCAGTTGCGATCTCAATTGCGGCCACATTAAATCTTGTGAAACCATTTTACAAACTGGAAATAATTTCTCTTTGGGATTTTACCACCGTACCTCATTTAATGTGAAATGGATTTTTTTTCTGACTTGCCCCATGGTAAAGGAAGGGTTTTGACTTGTATTAGGTGACAGGGCGACCGTTAATTTGGAATCCTGTGATCAGTGTACTACATGTACCTTAGACCTGGTGTATACATATTGTACACTGCAAACATTTTTCAAGACCTGTCTCTGTGTTGTTGCCCATTACATTGGTTATCAGGAATGTTTGTCTTATAAGGTGTGGGTGAACATGTTAAAAGTGGATATGAAAAGTCAAGGGGAAATAGGAGTTTGGGTTTAACAATGGATGACATGTGACAACCTAAATGTATAGCCTACTACTGTACAACAAAGCCTTGTACTCAGTTTCAGCTGGGTAGGTCATTAAGAAATGTTATAAGAACTACATCAAGTACATACTTTCATAACTACACCTGTAAGTACATGTATGCAATCATGTGTTACATGTTTGTTCTTGAGGCATGGTACACAACACATGTTTTACTGCAGATTTTGAAATGTCACAGGATCAAAAGCTTTGTATAACACAGTCTACATAGTGATTGTAGATAATGGTATCTGGAGAAACTTTTACTGGGGAAACTCAATACCAAACTTGATCCAGGAAAATGTCAGGGCTTTTTATAGGCTCCGCAATTTGAGTGCTGCAAACAGTGAACAATACCCACTGGGACTTGTGTGGAGACCCATCACAAAAGTTGATGATAAAACCAGATCTTTCGTGTACGTAGTATGTGTGTAATTTGATTCATGTACTTTATGTGTGTAATTTGACTCAGTGCACATTTCCATGCACTTTGTATGGCAATTGGAGGCTGTATGCAATTACATTGTACATGTACATGTACATGATGTAGGCTATACATTGCACTTGACTCTTCCACTCTCTGCTTGAGTCTGTTTTTGCTTTATTATCAACTGAATATTTATAAACACAAGGGCACATACTGAGTACACATACTATGGCCCTTACGTACACGTTTAATTAAATATGTACATTGTGTATGTCATTATTCGTAATAAATTTGGAGTGGTATTATACAGTTTGCATTTTGTAAAAGCTGATGACCAAATTATTAAATCATTATCAATTTATTTGTGATGCAAATTGTGACTCATCTGATAAATGACGAGTTTGCTCTGTATCAATTACAAGAACTATATCGTGATAAGTTCACTGGAAAAAAAAAACCCAGATGTTTTACATTGAAATACGTTTGTACTGAATGCGCACAACTGCACAGTGTAAAGTCAAGGGATAATGATTTATTTGCACTTTTACAGTGAACCTGTTCTATTTTCAATTACTAAGTGATGCAGACAGTGCACTTTTACAATGCTCTATGATTACTATTTTTTGTGTATCCCAAGCATAGGCTACATGTACATTACATGTGTGTGATAAGGATTTGTCAAGCATTAGCCATGCAAACTTGTGTAGTGGCAAATTAAATAAAAATATAACAGCATTTAATACTTTGTACATAAGCGTACTCATCTTGCAAAAGAGAATAAAATAAAATGAAACCATTTTCCTCTGTATAGTTTTTACTGTAGTTTTTAGGGTCTTGAAAAAAAATCTTACACATTTGTTCTTATAATATCAACACAGTGCTTAAAGAAAGGTTGATGTAATAATGTGCACCTAAAAAGCTGAGTGTGCTTAGTTCAAGAAGAATAAAGGCGCTTTTAAAAACATGTTTTTACCTTTGCTCTATGGTTACTTTTGTGGGGGTAACCCAAGCATACATGTATTAATGCTTAGTATTACTCCCTTTAGGTTTGCATTAATTTGAATTTGTGTTTATCTTGACTCATAGGAGGACATGGGTTTGACAGGAAACAAGGCAGCTCCCCTGCGGTCTCGTGACATGTCAACAAAAAGAGAAATGGTGTTGCAGTATATGAAACGTACTGGCGCATCAGCGGTAAGGGATCAACAATCTCAGATAGTGTAGTTAAAATTAAATTGACAAGTCTCAAATCAAACATTAAAAAAATACAAAACATCAAACATTGTATTCAAGTACAAGATGTTAACTTTTAAAGCTTAAAATTGATTTGTTTGTTCAGTTGAATAATTTTAATAATGAAATCATTCTGAATACTACAAGTGTGAGTAAAAGTGGTGTACAGAATCTTTTATCAATATTATAAAATTGGCTTGTGATATCGTCACTACCCAGGCGATCCGACACAATGAATGAATAAAACTGTCTTAAAATTTAAAACAGGTTTATTTAGTTTGGTTTGAACAAAGAAAATTTGACTAGAGCAGGACTTGAACCTGTGACCTCCTGATTAATGTGCTGGCGCTCTATCAACTGAGCTATCTAGCCCTAGTGTCTAGTCTCCCTTTTATGTCAATATCTTTGTTCGAGGTGCCAGTCAGAAGCCATTCAACCTGTAACTGCTGTATAGCCAGGGATCACACCAAAGTTTACGATACAACCTGGGAAGCGGTGTGATCCCTGGCTATACAGCAGTTACAGGTTGAATGGCTTCTGACTGGCACCTCGACAGAGATTGACACAAATGGGAGACTGCCAACATTTGGGCTTGATAGCTCAGTATGTAGAGTGCTGGTATGTTAATCGCGAGGTCGCAGGTTAAAGTCCCGCTCAGTCAATTTTGCTTTGTTCAACCCAAAATTATTCAAAATTTTCCCAGTCAGTTTCCCTTGTGGTCTATTACTAGAATTTAATTATCTTACAAGTCTGTTCCTACTTCACAACAAATTGCAGGAAAGGCAGAGATCTAAGGCTTAAGTCAAATGTTAGTCTACATGTAGCTCACCATAAGACATTCTTAGATGGTCAATTCTTAATGTAACATAAGTTGACAATGTCTTTCAGAGGCATGTTCCTGTACAGAGAATCTGAAATAAAGATGATTTCTCATACACCAATGACCTTGATAGACATCATTCATTCCATGAGGGTTAAAATGGTTTAAATTATGTGTGGTCTATGCCTTTTTCGATCTTTGTTCTTAATCTCTCATCTAGGAAGAAAAACAGTACAGAAACCAGGGGACTACATCTTAGAGTTGAAGAACTGCGGACCCGCAGACTCAGAGAGGCTTCTGTCAACCCTAAGCTCCCTGAAAGTTTCTCTGGGTAGTAACACCATAAGCTGGGTGCAGCAATTTGGAGATCGAGGCTTGGAGGAAATACTGAAAATACTGGATGAGTTTTCTCCAAAGTACGTTAGGGTTGTGAATATAAGGGCAAATACAGTATTGAATGGAAAATTAACATGCATTAAGTTCATAATGGTTCATGTATGCAACACCTGTAATGTGTACAACTTTGACCCAAAGTGAGCAGACTAACCTGTCTACCAGTACTTCCTCATACCTGTTGGAGTGACTCCATTTTTGTATTGATGTATAGACTGCTTCATGAATGAGCTAGTTAAGACAGGACCTACATGTATGCTGACTTTCAAATGTGGACCTCCACAGCCAATTATGTATTATTTATAAAACTATAAAAAAGTTTTCAAATTAGTTGTAAATTTTCACTTTTCACACTTTTATAAGCCCCACCCAAAAAATCATATTCTTCAATGAGATTGTGATTCAGATGAATGGGCATAATTGTGCTTAATAGTGACTTACATGTTTGTTATGCATTTGAACTTGAACTCGCTTAAATTATTTTGTTCTCTGAGTTATTGATCCTTCCATATTCAGTCATAACACAAAGTTAATTGTCAAGTCTCAAATACATTGTGAAAATATATTGATCAATTTATGAAGTCAAAAATGCAGTTTTTGTGTCAAAGATTTTCTCTCTGAATTTCATGTTTCTAGGGAAGACCAGAGAAGTGTGGACATAAGACATGAGTGTATCAAATGCCTCAAAGCATTCATGAACAACAAGTATGGTATCCAAATGGTGTTTTCAAAAGAGGGTGCTCTGGGTACTGTAGCAGGAACACTAGACCCTCATCATGAGCAGATCATGATGGAGACAGTGCGACTGCTTGCTGCTGTGTGCTTGTATCCTGGTGGGTAAGTTGACACTACAATTCCCTTAGAGAAGTGACAGCTCTATCAGCGAGACACAACATCCTCTACTGGCTTAGTCCAGAATGATTCTCTCAGTGAAGGCTTTGTTTCTTGGCCTGATTCAAGACCCAGATTATTCATCTTATCAACTACAGCCCTCTTTGATGAATCCCTTCCTGTAAGAAGTTTGCCCATGCTGCCAATAGAGGGCCTACTGTAACAGTCTTAGAAATCACTGTTGCCTCAAGAAACGCACTTAACAAATGACAAAACTTGTTTTGAGTGTATCAAATGATTTTCAAGTAAAGGCTTTTGGGGAAAGGTGTTTGTTACAATTGTTAAAAAAACAAAAACAAAAACCAACTCTATTGAGAAAGTAGAAATGGAAAGTTCTTATTGATAAATAAATAGTAAAACCGATATATTCCTTTAGACAGAATAGGCAGACATGATGTAATAAACAAACAAGCAAGTATTAGTGTATCAGGAAAATTCTTTTGAGTAAATGAGAAATGCCATCATTACTTAACAATATGACCTGACTAAAAGGAAGTAAGCACTCTAAGCACGAACATGACCGACTGTTTCCTTGTAAAAACACTGGCTTTTCATTATGTTAATAATATTAAACTGCTGCTGGTGACATTCTACATTACTGTACGGTCTCAAGTGGTCCTAAAAAGCAGCCAAGTATTGATTGCTGGTGTAGCATGTAACTTGAAGATTTGTAGCTGAACACAAGGTGTACATTTTGAGTGCAATGCTGGTAAATGCTAGCTTTGTTGAAGTATTATTAGATTAAACAGTTACCAACCTTGGGCTATAAAGCTATTAAACAAGCCAACAATTTTCTACTATTATTTTTGAAAAGGTAACAGAAAGTATGCTTTGTCAAGCTTGATAATATAAACGTCGGAATTTATAGCCTGTTGCTTGTTCTTAGTCGACACTGGCTTTATCAATATTTTATGATTCAGGAATACACGTAGATCCGGGTTAGAAACCCGACTGCGTAGTGTCATTTTCCATGAAATTTGAACCCTCGTCATTTCTTTCAGAGCTTCAGAAATGCCATGAGCATACCATGAATTTCCCTGTACACTACCTTCCCTTTTTTGTTTTGCAACATCGAGGATGACATTGATTATATTTAATTTCCTGTCTTTTAATGTTAATGTGTCATGGGCGATGGCAGTTGCTTCAAAAGTTTCCCACAAAAATAATAATGTGATGCGTTCCAATGATGACATTGGGGGATTTCCAAAGTGTATTTGTTAATGCGCAAAGTAATTATTTAATGGGTGATGACACAAAACATAACAAGATACATGTAGTGTCTTTTGCCCCTAGGAGCATATCAAGTAATGTAATTATCACTTTCCCCATATGTAAAGACTCCTTTACAACCCCTCATGGCTATTCACTCTTCTAAGATGCTCCTGAAGGGTTGAGCAAAGAAAAACCAACAGACCTTTTTGGTTTTGAAGGAAAATGATTTGGCCTCGAAGAGGCTTTATGAGAAACAGTTCATTTCAGGTATTATTTGTTCATGTTTTTTCTTAGTGCTTGTTATCTTGAATCCAGTTTTTACCTTACATTTATAGGCATGAGAAAGTGCTTGCAGCTTTAACTGATGTGGCAGAGATTAGAAGTCGGCCAAGATTTGCACCAATCATTGAAGCACTTAAACAAGAGGAAAATCCAACATTGCAGGTACTTTTTCACACAAATACTGTTTGGAAATCACCCCTATAGACTGTGTAAGTCTCGCGTGTATTTGAACTTCCGGGACCATTGCGGTCCCAACCATATGGAGTTTTACTCGGGCCGAATTTTGTTCTATCAATTATTTTAGTTTAACGTAGTTTATGGCCATGAAAATTACATAGTTGTTGGGAATGTGATACTAAGTGATAAACAAAATGAAAGTAAATTCAATTTAACAAATTAAAGAAGAAAAACCGAGAATAAACCTTGACCACCATATCCGGTTACTGTAAAAAATTTAGAATTTTGCCCAACTGATAGTCCTGTTGTCATGGATGCACAAATTCGGATGTGATTGGCAAATGATGGTTTCTAAAATTGAGCATCCTTGTCCCAAGTTTGAATTTTGTTACAATATTAGTTTGAACAAATTATTTGTATTATATACAAATTGAAATTTTATTTATAGCAACTTGCTATGGGTATTTTTATTTTAAAGAATTTTTTACAAATATAATTTTAGATTAGAAGATTTGATTTCATAGAAAAATACGGTCTTCTTTCAAGTTGTTTTTGATATGCGCGAGACATGCACAGTCTGTTACGATTTGAACTAGTACATTACTGTAAATGTCATCTTTCATAAACAGCATGCATACATTTTGTACATTTTCATACAAAAGAAATACATTTTGTATTAAAGAAGTGCACTCATTTTGTGATGGGTTATTAGGGTTTGGAATTTATACAGGGAATTGCCATGGTGCCTCTTGCTTTTGCTGTGGTTTGGCATGAAAAAACTTCTTCATCAGTCCATCTCTCACTTTTCTTATTACCTAACGTAGCCTTGTCCACGACAAAGTTTTTATTTAATTATAAAACAGTTTATTTGGTCATGTTCTCTAAATTCTTTTTGCAAACTTGATATGTCACTACAATTACTTTTGGAGGAAAGTGTCAAAAGTACTACATGAAAACATGATATTACCGAGCAAATTAGTTGGCGCTGTTTGTGATGTCGCTAACCTTACAAAAATGTTGGCGTAAAGGCATTCGTGGTGAAAAACTGCGGTAAGCCCAATTTTGTTTCACACCAGTTACCATTTCCTGGGATAAACATTAAACCCTGACGTTCACTAGCTTAACTCTACTCCTGAGCAGGGGTAACCCCTTCTAGGGAATAGGCTATTTCACAGGAGTTTCTTTGGAAGTATGAGCGGACCAACCCAAATGTCCTGTGAATATCCTGGAGAATGCGTCTAGTGTGAAAGAAGGGGTTTTTACTGATTGGCCCAGAACAAGCTTTGTAGAGCTAGAGGATATATATTGGATTAGCTATGGAAAACAAGACAAGATTACCAGCATTTAATCATCGTCTCAATTATGAAAACTTCATGGATAAAATAGTACATGTACATGATGTTCGTGTCATACATGTACATTTATGTCAAACTGAAGGGTGACATTGTTGTCAACTTGTCATGCATAGTTGGGGGCTGAAGCCTGGCTCTAACTTTCTTGAAAACGACAGAGTAATTGTCTGTTATATTTTTAATGCAGCTTACTCAGAAAGGGGCAAGATTTTTATTATGCAGTGGTACATGTATCTAAAGTAGCCAAGTATACAGTGTGTTTGGATTTGCTGATAACATTTTGCCTTGGTTCTAGCATTTCACTATTGAATAGAAGACAATGATGAGTGTATTGTAAACAGTCTTCTAATCACACCCTGTTGATTGACTTCTTACATTCAGGCCTCTCTGTGTGTAAGATTTTCTGTCTACAAATTGGAACAGACATGTTCTTTTTTACCTCATGTGACTCACACTGACCAATCAAATTTAGTCATCAAACAGCTGTCTGTGCTAAAAAAAAAAGTGTAAACTATTTAATCAAAGATGTGCGGTTGTTTTATAGCATCTACCAGAAGTATTGGCAAGATACCAATGTTGAAGATTACTTAATAATAGTCTGGTTATATTTATAAGTTTTGTTGAAGGACAAAACTGAGGAAGTCTTTACACTTAGTTGTGTTTGACTTAGTTATTGAAAAAGTTCCTCTTTATAGTAATGCATATTACTAATGCATACTAATGCATATTTTACACCAGAAATAAGGGTGGTCTGTCAATCATATTGAGAGATACTTGTTTGCTTGAATGGAGTTCACAGAATGACCTTGATGCATATTCCGCCCCCTCTACTACCCCAGCTACATATATTTTGCCCCCCTTCATAGTTCACTTTGCAAGAAACAGAAGTGTTTATCCACTTCCTTCATCTCTGCTGAAATTCTTGGGTTACCCTGTATGGTTGCTCCACGGACTGAACTTGGAAGGTAGCAATTGGCTGAGAAAATGCTGACACATTGTTTTGTCAGCAAAGAAAAGAGCAAGGATTTAGAGCATTGATGATGAGTGCCATATACTCTGCTGTGTTCCTTCAGCTGTCAGTTGTCCGATTGTAGTGTGTAATTGCCTTTGGGTTTGCCGGAGCTAAAGTACAGAAATGGGTCTTCTGGTTGAGGATCTCCACTGGGGTTCGAACCACAAACCTGTGAGTTGAGTAGTATTTAAGGGTCAGCAGTGTCATAGGGTAATGTATGCTGTTACGATAAACCATTTATAATGTACAAGTCTGCTGGCCAAACTACAAGCATTCGGATGTGTCTTACTTGGAGAAAAAAACATTTTTCTGTTGTTTTTTTGTACTGTACCTTTTTGGGGGGTCATAAAACCCTTCATCTTTGATTAAAGATTTTCCTGTAGCTGTTTTAAGGGGATATTCTTGGAATATAGACAGCAAGCCATCTTTTGGATTGGATATACGTTTGTTTCCAAGTATTTCTGCAGCAGAACAACAGCTAGTGGAAGGTATAAGAGAGAAAATGCAAGAAATCTCAATTATGAAATGTTTCTCTTTACAAGAAAGAGGTCTTTACCATTATTTTTATGATCATTTTTCATGTTTGCTGTAGAAATCAGTCAGTGGGTGATTTGACTGCCGGGATAAAGTGCTGCTTTGGGGCGCAATCTTTATTGTAAATTTTGGTTGTATACAATATGTTGTAAGTATGGAGATTGTCATTTTCAATATTCTCCCCCTTTTACATATGTGTGGATGCGGGGGTTGTAAAAATGGGGGTCGCGATTCCTCATTCAAGAACTTTCTACAGGGGATGGGCATTCTCACCAAAGTTCTCGAACGGGGAAGTGCATCCCCCACGTACACAACCCCTGCATTTACAAATTTGTAAGGGGGGAATATTGAAAATGACAATCCCCATATTTTAAATGAGGGGATTTCGTGAAAAAAGAACCTGTAAAACATAGATTTTGTTTATACACATCACTTTAATCAACTAATGTTCTGATTGTATTTCTTCCAACTTGCATCTACAGACAGTATGCATGCAGTTAGTGAATGCTGTTATCATCACACCACATGAACCAGAGGAGCTAGACTTCAGGTTACATCTACGCAATGAATTTCTTAGAACAGGAATGTTGGACCTACTTCCAGTAAGTAACAATGTTATGGTTTGTCGATCTCATTTAACTCACAACGCAAGATTGATCAATGGAAAAAATGGTTAATTAGTTTCCCCAGAGGGAAGCATCTATGACAGGTTTAGGATGGGGAGTACTCAGTAACCTAAGTGGTTTGCAGTTTGAAGTATCAACTTTTGTTAGGATTAAATGTTGGTACATTCCCAACCAATTTTTTGCTACCACATCAATCAAGCACAAGGCATTTTAAACTACTTAGTCGTTTCTACTCCCCTGCTATGCTGAAAAATTTCATGAGTACTATGACCAGTCCCGTTTCAGTAGTATTTGAGCTAATGGTTATTTGCACATTTCTGGGTCCAACAGGAGACTGTGGGAGTCTCGTGTGTATTCAAACTTCTGGGGCCAAGTTGGTCCCAACCACGTTGAGTTTTACGCGTGTGCGATTCTGTTTCCTCGAACACTTTAGTTTAAGAAAAAGAAAAACAATTATATGTTTGGGAGAGTAAAATTTAGCGATGAAATAATAATATGAAAGTAAAAATATATTTAACAAATTAACAAAAAAAACCTCTGACAATAAGATTTGACCTCTGTTTACGGTTACTTGTAAACAATTAAGAATTTTGCCCAACTGATGTTCATGTTATCATTAAACCTATGTAAATGTTGCACAATTTGGGGCATGGTTTACAAATGGGATTTCTAAAAAATAAGCATCCTCATCTCCAAAAAAAAAAAAAAATTCATTGCTAATTTCAACAAATTATTTGTATTGTAGGCCTATAAGAATTGAAATTGTATTTACAACAAAATGCCATGAGTATTTTTATTTTTAAGTATTTGTATAAATATAATTCAAAAAGAAGATTTGATTTTGTAAACAAATATAGTTTTCTCGTTTTTGATATGTGCAAGACTTTCATGATCTATAGGAATGATAAAACAATTCATGCACAACTAATACCTCCGTATCAGTATTGGGGATGATCATTGAAAATTCACTGAAGCAAGAATAGGATCAATTGCAATCATTCTAGAAACCTACAAACACCTGCTCATGTGCCAATGCTGAGAACCAATACATCAACTTCTTAACTAGTTTTAATGAATTGCCAGATGCTATACAAAAAAAAAGTACAGTAAAGCATGGCTCATCCTTCACAAAAATTGTGAAAGCGAAATAAATTTCTTTCGTCACATTGAAAAAATACTGGTAGTTTGTGTGGCGGAATTTGGTTTTGCTTTTGCTGTCGTGTGATGTGTATGAACCGAGCTGAAGAGTGCAGAATATGACATTACATTGGAAGTGTATCCTTCAGCAGTTGTCAAGTGTCACAAAGTAAATGTGAGAAATCATCAAAGTTGTAAAAAATAAAAATAATGCTTTAAAATTGTTTGGCCTTATTTTTGATAAGAAAATGAAATAAAAGTTATTTCTTTGAATGAATTTTGACAGATGATGCTGTTTTAAAATGAAAAACATACCAAAACTTGTGCATATGCCACATGCAATGCACAACATTTGTGTTACATGCAAAAATGTTTGTACATGGCTGATGGACGTGATATCACTTTGGGAATTCCTTTTTTAGTTCTTAATTAACTACCACTTATTATTGGCAGATTTTCGTGTGCAATACCTAAAATGAAAGCTTATAGCTTTCTTGAATCTATAAAATTAGCTATTAAATTATAAATCTAACTATGTGGTCAAATCTACCAACAAATTTGACATAGCATCTTTAATATGTGTACAGGGTAACGTTTGTAAGCAAACTTTGATCAAAAGGTAACCATTAACACTAAATGCCATTGGATTTAAGCAAGCTTGATTAAATCCAATGCCAATTTTTTGTGGGTGGTTAGAAATCTAATTTTAATGCTACACACAAGTGAATACATTTTTGGCAGTGTACATTTATAACAAAACACATTATTCTCCACATTATTTTAAGCTTTACAGGTTTCCATCATTTTTAGATGCCTCTGAAATGCTCTACATGTCGCTACCTGTAGATGTGTACAACACTTGATTGCACATGTACATAATAAAATTTAGAAGTACAAGATAATAGTTGGTTAACAAGTGTGCATGACAAATGATTGGTAATATATTTCTTTGTGATTGCTTTATCAGCTGTTGGTTAGCATGCCAAGTCAACTGGCATATGAATTGACTCAATAAGACATTTAACTTCCTCCCAAGAAATCCTCCATTCAGATTGCTACCTTTGAACTCTTTGTCCATAATAACCATAATGATACTCTGAAAGTATTCACTGGATGACCTTTGAATTTATTGGCCTCATTATGAAGTGTCACCTTGGAAACTTGCCAACATGTCAGGAGGAATGATTTACAAAGTTATTTATGGACTGAGTAAAACCTCTTCTTTGTAGTCAGCACACATTTATAGCTACATTATGTCATCATTTCAGAGCACTATTTATCTTGATCAGGACAGCAGTGTTAACATAACTTTGAGATATAATATGCATATTCTACTTTGGTTTTAATAATTTCAAAGAGATCATGTTTTTTTAGTTTTCTTGTTGATTCTATTTTGAACGTGCTGCTTGTCCCACAAATTTTTGCACTGTATATTTTAGGAAGCTCCTTTAAAGGCCCTGTACACTATTGGTAAGATCGAAAAACACAAATGTTCACAGATTCACACGTAACTAACATGATTTAAAGTAAAGTAATGGTAGAAAGGGTTCCTTAAAATATTTCTGCCTAAAATGCTATCGTTTCTGAGAAATGAATAAAACAATAGTTTTTATCGCGCGCGATAATAAACTTGATGTTTAAAAAACAGAAACACATAAGGTCTCTTTTCACTATTTTCTCGTGATCTCGATGACCAATTGGGCTCAAATTTTCACAGGTTTGTTATTTCATGTATAATTGGTTAGTCACACAAAACATGAACTTTGTTTGCGACTGTTTTGTCAGCTCTACCAATCCTGTATAATACCTTTAATACTTACAGCAGGTTATATGAAATATCATATTGTGTTCCAGTATTAGACTGTTTAAGTCTTGCACGTATCAAAACAAGAAATACATTAAACGAAGAACATGTTTTTTTTTTCTTAAATAAAATCTTTGTTATCAAAATACATTTATAAAAAAAAAATCATTACATTAAAAAAAAAAAAGAGTTTTTACAATTAATTAAAGTAATATGTTATATTATTTATATTGAAACAAAATATAAAACTCTTGAGACAAGGATGCTTATTTGATGTAAACTTTTTAGAAACCCCATTTGTAAATCCACGCCTGAATTAGTTCAACCACTAAAAGCTGCTTTATATGCGAGTGCGCGATGGTCGCTTGGGCTTATGATTGACTCGTGACGCAGTTTATTTACAACACTGACCCCCCAGCGACTATAAGCAGCAATGAAAAAGCTTAGTGTCTGGTGATTATCGTCACATGACCAAAACAAGCATTTACATAAGTTTCATGATCAGATAGTCAAAAATTCTTAATTTTTTGCAAGTAACCGGAAGCCAAGTTTAAGTTTAATTTTCAAGTTTTCTTCGTTATTTTGTTGAATTAATTTTACTTTCACATTTTTTTTTTCCTTAGTAATACATTCCCAACAACAAATACAATTTTTATTGCTATAAACTATATTAAACTAAAATCATTTACAAAACAAAATCTTGTCTATGTAAAACTCCATGGTTGGAACCACATTGGTCCTGGAAGTTTGAATACGGCACGCGTGAGACTTACACAGTCTATTGGTTCTGAGTGCAGACATTAATTACTGGTTTCCTTATAGTAGGGTCAATATACAGTTTGACCCCCCAAAAATTGTAACAAAAGGTTTTCCAACGGTTTCAGGTACTTTTGGACATCCAAAATCTACGAAAATCAGAGTACCGGAAAGCTGTTTTTTCAAAATGGCGTCCAAGATGGCCGACAATATCCTAAAATGACTATAAGTCAATCATTATTCACCCTACAGTTACCATGTTGGTGCCTATCCCATGGTTTTAGGGGTCAGAGAACTCATTCAGACCAATAAAAGGGTCATTGAATAATCAGGTAACCTAAAATTCCAAGATGGCGTCCAAAATGGCCGCAAAACACTAAAATGGCTATAAGTCATTTCATATTCACCCTTGGAGTTTAATTATTTTGTCTAAATCTATCTTGTATGGATCAAGAAACCCACTAAGACCAATACGAATTCAGTGAGTAATCAGGTAACCTAAAAATCAAAGATTGCGTCCAAAATGGCGTCCAAAATGGCTGTCAGAGTTTGTCTTTTAACCCAAGTGTTGTATGAAGGGAGACCTATAGTCTAATTGCCCTACGTATACCTCACGGTAGCCACCGTGTAATAAAGGATTTCACTAAACGATTGAATGCATAGAATGAGTGTATTGACTAGTTATAAAAGATCTAGACATTGAATACACTCCGCATAAATGGAAGAAAAATTCAAAAATTGCAAGTTTTGCAGTGTATTATGACTGGCGTGCGGGCAAGGGGAAGGTGAGACACTAGGTGTTTGGGAGACGTAGTTGAATAAGGGTGGTAAAAGGGGAGGCTTGTAAGGGAGGAAGGGGGTGTTTGAAAAAATGCAGGGTGAGGGAGGTGTAGGAGGGGTTAATGTCCGGGGTATTAATGAGGGGGTAGTGTTAGGGGTTAGGATAGGGAGAGGCTAAGATCAGTGGTGTAAATGAGGGCAAGTGTTAGGGGTTAGGAGAGGGAGGAGATGAAAGAGGTTGAAGGTGGTATACGGGAGGGTGTAGAGGAGGGGGAGGAAGGTAATATATGGGGTATAAGAAGGGGATATGGGGTAGCTGGGGGTATGGGAAGGGGTTAGTGGTGGGGAGACGGTATATGTGGGTGGTATATGGGGTAGGGGTGGGTATATGTGGTTGGTATATGACGTAGGGTGGGTATGGGAATTAGGGATTAGGGGTGCTGGGAGAAGGTATATGTGGGTGGTATATGGGGTAGGGGTGGGTATTTGAAGGGGTTAGGGGTTTGGGAGAAGGTATATGTGGGTGGTATGTGGGGTAGGGGTGTAGGGAGAAGGTATCTGGGGTGGTATATGGGGTAGGGTTGGAATGGGAATTAGGGGTTAGGGGTGTTGGGAGAAGGTATATGTGGGTGGTACATGGGGTAGGGGTGGTTATGGGAAGGGGTTAGGGGTTTGGGAGAAGGTATATGTGGGTGATGGGGTAAGGTTGGGTATGGGAAGGGGTAATGGTGTGGGGAGAAGGTATATGTGGGTGGTATATGGGTAAAGAGTGGGTATGGGAAGGGGTTAGGGGTTTGGGAGAAGGTTTATGTGGGTGGTTTATGGGTAGGGGTGGGTATTGGAAGGGGTTAGGGATGTGGGGAGAAGGTATATGTGGGTGGTATATGGGGTAGGGTGGGTATGAGAAGGGGTTGGGGGTGTTGGGAGAAGGTATATGTGGGTGGTATATGGGGTAGAGGTGGGTATGGGAAGGGGTTAGGGTGTGTTGAGAAGGTTTATGTGGGTGGTATATGGGTAGGGTGGGTATGGGAAGGGATTAGGGATGGATATGGGAAGGGGTGTGGGGAGAAAGTATATGTAATTGGTATATGGGGTAGGGTGGGTATGGGAAGGGGTTAGGGGTGTTGGGAGAAGGTATATTTAGGTGGTATATTGGGTGTGGTGGATGTGAGGAAAGGAAGGCTAGGAAAGGGATATGGTGGAGAGTGGGAAAAGGGGTTGATGGTAGGAGTTGGGAAATGGTAAGGGGTGAGTGGTGAAAGAGGGAAGTGGTATGCTACTAATAGAACTAAAAATGAGGCTCTGAATGACTATGTTAAGGACTTTTTCAGATAAGGGAATTATGAAATGCGAAACAATAGGGGTCTGTAACTGAATAAAATTTGCTGACTAATACTAAGAACCTGACTAACTACATGGAACCTTAGGTTCTAAAGGACATTTTAGAAAAGGGAAATATGAAGTGCGAAATACTAAGAAACTACATGTGACCGAATTTGGTTTGTGGAACCTGACTAATACAATGAACCTGACTAATTACACGGAACCTGAGGTTCTGAAGGACAATTTTTAGAAAAGGGAAATATACTGCCATTTTGGATGCCATCTTAGATTTGCAGGTTACCTGATAACTCAATGAAACTTTCATTGGTCTTAATGTGTTTCTTGACCCCTAAAACATAAATGTAGACACCTAAATTGAAACTCTAATGTGAATAGTAAAAGACTTATAGTCATTTTTAGTGTATTTTAATATATTGGCGGCCATTTTGGACGCCATCTTGGATTTTTAGGTCACCTGATTACTCGATGACATTTTTACTGGTCCTAATGGAATTCTTGACCCCAAAACATGGGTGTAGACACCAAAATGATGACTCTAGGGTAAATAATAAATGACTTAATGCCATTTTATTGTAATGGCGGCCATCTTGGACGCCATCTTGAAAATAACCTTTTTCCTTTGCTCGGAATTTCTTAGATTTTTGATATGTTATTTTTGATGGTCAACACTACCATAATCCGTTAAAAAACCTTTTGTTACAATTTGTTTGGGGTTAAGGGGTATTTTTTCATAAATTGACTCTACTATTAGTCTGAATGTGATTAATTGAGTGCTTGTAAATTTCTCTTCATTTTCAATGTTTCCATTTATAAATGTTCCTTGTGCAAAAAATAGCATAAAATACCTGTTAAGTTATTTGAAAGTTACACAGCTTAGTTTACACAATTTTCGGAAATTCTGCATTGATTCACATTAAGAAGTCTGCAAATTAATTGTTAGACAAAATAATTGCACTGTGTCACACATACCAATTATAAGTACATGTAAATCTAAGGTATACATAGCGACTCAGATATCTAAATACAGATGTAAATATTAAAGCAAAGTAGTAGTCGTCTTTTAATTGAAGTTAATTTTGTTTGCCTATTTTCATTGTTGTTAGATAGAGGAAAAATCAATTATTGCCTAGCTTCTTGTTATTGTAGCTGTTAATTCAGAACAATGATTGCAATGGTACATTCAAGTTGCTTTTTAACCCCATACTTTTTCTACCATTATCAGGAGTTACGAGACAATAAGATAAGTGAGCTGGAAACACAGATGACAGTGTTTGATGAACATCGAGAGGATGATTTTGATGAATTCTGCCATCGCTTTGAAGGTCTCAAAGTTGAAATAGAATATCCTTTGAGAAGTAGTAGGACATTTTCTGTTGTGGGGAACATATGATGAACAGGCTATTGTGAATACTATTGCAATTTGGGTGCTACTTTGTTCAATTTTGTACATCTGTTTTTGGGTATTGATACTTCCAAGCCTGTGCATACCTTTTAGTTCTCTAGTTGAGTGTCCTTTCTGTATTGTTGTTATTTATTACATGATGGATTTAGGGCTAAATTAAACCCTTTTTCTTGAATATAGTTTAGCCTTTTTGTGTAGAACTACAGATAAAAGAGTCGGTCGGGTAACTTCTGGTGGAATATGGAAGACAAGAAACTTACAGCTTCTAAAAGATTGAATGCGAATTTGTAGACAGTTGTAAATTGGTCAATCAGAGTCTGTATACATGATGAAGTTCAGTACTGCTTGAATACTCATGTACATAACCGAAAACCTGGAGTGAACTGTGCTTGCTTTCAAATTGTTAAAGAGATAAATGGTTGTGGCAGTAGTGTTCGCATCATGATCCTTCCTCTCTCAAAGTTAGTTTATGAAGGTTTGGCTTGGTAGGAAATGATGATTTACATTTTGTGCATTCAGTAAAAGAAAACATCCTGTTTACCGCATCTGTTCCTTTACTCAGTGGACTTAGTCATGCCAGTTTACACAGTGACATTTAGGAGAATTGTCCCAGGTCCTTCCAAAAGGGAACCACTAAAATCAAGTGGAGTTTTGCAGGATGTGAACTTGTCCTCAAATAACCCACTCTGTGGGATTGCTCTGCTAGAACAAGGGCTAGGGACCAGGAATAAATACATAGTGGAAAAGCGGTCAGGAAAATAAGTTTATTCTAAAAGGATCGGTTGACATATACAAAAAGTGTACGTCAAATAGGCATTATTTGGTTGGGAAGTTTAGTTGGTAGTACTCTTAACATATTCACTACATACGCATACATAGCAAACTGATCTAGTTTTCAACTGTCTTCTGTGACTGATGAAAGAGCTCAGTTTTGAAAGACACTTTAAAAGGACAAGTTATTTACACATCTCTACCTCTTTATGGATAAATTAATAGAAATCTGTTTTTGTTTGATGCACTCCAGGTCAGTTAGGTATATGCAACAATGATTACCTCCTGTTCTGAGAAAAAGAGCTGAAGGGTTCAATCTGTATGGTTTAATCAATTGTCAAAAAGAACTGGCGATTATTTGATTCTTTAACTACTGATTACCGATGAGGAGTCAGCATACCAGCTGCTTCATCAACTCGTAAATGACACGCCGGCCGAGCCGTTCTTCCTGTCAATCCTTCAACATCTTCTCATGATCAGAGAGGATAGTGCGATCAGGTAAATGTCACATCAGGTGCTGTTACACATCAGTTGGGATGTCCCTAAGTGTCTCATGTTGCAAGTCATCAATGAGGATGAGGGGATAGTGAAAGGGAGAGAGAGGGTTACAGTATACCACTGCAGTAACCAAATCCATTAAAAGGGAGATATTACAAGTTTCTTCACATGTGTTCATGTTTTTCTCTCATTTTATTAAATATGATGCTTGACCCTGAGTTTGGTTTGACACTAAGCAACGGGATGCCCCTGGCCAAAACAATGTTTTTAACCACTGAACTATTGGTTCATTATCATCTTGTGGGAAAAAGCAATGAATTTTACCAGTATTGTCACATTTGGTAGCTTTTAATCCAAGTAGATATGAACCATCATTTCTGTATGCCTGCCATAAAGTTTGAGTATTTTGAATGATTGATTTGGTTGATAGACCCCAGTACTACAAACTGATTGAAGAGTGCATATCTCAGGTTGTTCTCCATCGAGGAGGCGTCGATCCAGACTTCAGACATACACAGAAATTTGAAATAGATGTTGATCCTCTCATAGGTGAGTGACTGTTTAATAGCTACTCGTTTATTTCAAACTAATCAAATATTGATTGAAATTATCTTTTACCTCCCCTTTTGGAATAGATTCAGAAATATATATTTTATTATAATATGATCACGGACCAACTTCACAAAGAGCTAAGATTGATTTTAAATGTGTATCAATCTTTATTGCTAAGTTATTGCTAAGCAAAGTGTGACGTCACAATACAAATCACAGTGGTAATATTAACAACTCATCTTAAGATGAAGCATAGTGCTTTGTTAAATCGAGCCCAAAACATCCGGGATCTGGTTGTTTGCTAACCCTTGGCAGTTGTTCTATTCGGAATAGTGTTTAATTTTGTTAAAGAGAAAGAAATTGCATACAAACAAATACTAATGTTTATCAATTGTTTTTCCCCTTACCTTCTCTTTTTTCAGAGGGACTTAAGGAAAAGGCATTTTATGAAACATTAGAAACAAAGGCACAAAAGTTAGAAAAAGAGGTAAGTACATTTCTGTTAATGCAACACATACATGTCGCAGTGTTTAGTCGGACAGTTTTCTTGTCCTGATCCATAAAACTTCTATTTGAACTAATAAATAATTCACTGGTGACACAAAGTCAGTCTTGAAAAATGCAAGTTTCTCAAAAAGGCATCATGTTTGCTGATTGGAATATTACTGTATTGTGAGATTTGCTTGTGCTGCCAGTTGTTCAAACCAGTGTGGATCAGCTCTGCGATCCTCGGCATGTCATTCCAAGTTCTGTTTATAATTATGGACTCATTTACCTTTCTATTACAAAAGTTCAAGTTCAAGTTGATCTTTAAATAGAAATTATTTTAAAACGGTCTTAAATGTATTATTATTTACTACCCCAAAATTCCCTAATCTTCAGAACACCCACCCACTCTCAGGGATAAATTCAGCTTCTTTTAATGAAAAAACTAATTGAGAGACGGGGTTATGACGTCAGAAATCTATAAGCTGCATACTCCTTGTTCTGATTCAGGGGCCACATTTTATATTCACAAAGCTAACCGTGTTGAAATTCTTTTTACCACTTCTCTACTACACGTTTAAACAAGGCCACAAAATCTCCTTTTGACCAATTAGAATGGATAAACTGTCCCAGGTATTTTATTACTCATGGATATTAACCCCAATCAAAAAATAGGATGAGATTTGTAGGGTATGGTTGGGTATATACAATGTTGAGATTGCATAGTGCAGAATAGGCCTCCGTCTCCTCAAATATCATGCATCACTGCTTGAATGGAGATGAAGAACACCAATGATAAACACATTTCTAGTTCAACCAAGCAAGACCTTTTTTTCTGGCATGATAATTTGATATTGCAACCATAATTCATTAGAGTGATAATATTTGTTGCCCTCTGTGCTGCCACAAATAGTATGAGCAGTTCATGTTGTGCATTTGATTAAGAAACATGCGGTTGCGATGACTAAATGAATCATATTACATGCATTTGCCATAGCATATGGAAACAATGTATAAACCATGCAAGTCTCGGGCATTCAAAGTGCATTGCTTCATTGTGTGAAGGAAACATTAAAGTTGTCCCTGTTAACAGTTAAACATTTGAAGAGGTGCAAAACTTACACAGTCTGTTACCTTAGGAGTGGCACACATGGGTAGTATATTGCAAACTAAGTGGGACTATGTATTTTAACACACCTAGAGTCCCAAAAGCAGTATTTACTAGCTAATGAATACACCTAAATTGCATTGGTTGCCCACACAGTGCAGATGCAGACACATGCAGACATGTTTTGAAAGTGTTCAATGACAACTCATAATGCGTGGGCTCCCAGGTGAGCCCGGAGTATCACAAGGGACTCAGTACCTGGGGAAACTTGCAAACTGCCCTACTTTGAAGTACCTCCAAATAATGTCCCACGTGAAAAAAAACCAAAACAATTGTAAGCGTCTGGACCCTATTTAAAAGATAACTATTTAGTGCCATGGGGCTCCAAAGATAATTCTATTGTTGCCATCGAGAGTTTCCTGTGATGATAGATCATTAAAGTAAATAATGGAAACCCATCCAGTGGGATTCTACTAGAGTGTGGTGAATTCTAGTAGAAGAAGGGTGACCATTATCTGTGCACCTGGCTGTACTATATAAGATGACCTGCTTATGAATTGTTAATTAATTGTTATTAATTCAAGTCCCTTTTTATTTCATTGGTAATCTTGGAATTACAGGCTTTCTGGACATGTTTAAAAGTGCTGTCCTTGTTTTAAAAAAGCAAGTATATTATATGTACCATTTTCTTGTATCCGAAGAGGCACTGTGTCTGTGGCGCGACTCATTGTATATTGCCTATGTAAGCTTGAGCAGTGGTGATTTATAATTCTTCACCCCTGTACATGTATCGACGTCATACTGTAGCAGTAGGATGAATGAGTACCCCCAACAACTTGCAGTCAGTAGTGGGTGTGGTGGTTTCTTAGGAGGAGCTCAGCAGAAATATAACTCTGTGTAGACATGCTAAGCACTGAAGGGCAGAAACCATACATATGATGATGTTTTTCAAAATGACCCCTTGAAATGTTTCAACTATGGTGAACGTATTTTATTTAGCAGGACTGTACAGGCCCAATTTTACCCTTGGAAATTATTAAGCTGATGTCTCATAGCTTTGAATATTTCCTTGACCAAATTGCCCCATCCTGAAGCTCGTTGTTTTGACATGTCTGCAGTGCACAAACATGTTTTTTTGTCATGTGATGTAAGGTACGGATTGCCCCTGTAGCAACTATTCAAACCATGAGAACTTTATTTTAATTTAAACTGTTTGACCATACCTTCGTGGCAATTTGCATCTAACTTTTCAGGAAACTCCAAGCATGGTTGCTTAATAACCAGGATCCTGTATTGAGACAAACAAAATATCCTTCAACTACTGATTCACATCACTGTGGCCGGGGTGGTCCAAATGACTCTTGATAGTTCTTAATCCTTTTTCCTTCAACCTTGTCACCTGCTTCGTCCAGAACAAATTTAAATCTCAACATTCTAGATTCTAGACACTGATATGAACTCTATGCAGACTTTCTTTATCCCAAAAGTATGTTTGTTGCTTTTTCAGATAAATTCATGTCCCCCCTTGGCCTCTTGAAAATATTCCCCTACTGGCTGGCTCAGGTACCCCCAGGTACCCCCCTGTGGATCGTCTTCATTTCCTGTCTTAGTCAGACTTTATCTTGACCCAAGTATTCATTAACTGACCAGTCTACCCACACTTCTCCTTCTTCAGTAGAATGTGCCGTGGACTCGAAAATAGCTGCTTCGAAATTAGGTTTGCAAAATACTGAGCTTGGACTATACACAAATATGTGATTTATCATTGTATTCACTGTTGGAAGCAGTCAAGAAAACTCCAACATTGGTTTTCTCTCACTGATAATCAACAGCATATCAGTGGAGGAATATTCTGTCATTGTCGACACATCACAATTGATTGTAGACTCTTACACTTCAATGTTTCAGTTGGAGCAAGAGTTGACAGCACGGCAGGAGTCAGAAGCTAAACTCTCCCAGGCGCACAAGAAGAA
The DNA here is from genome assembly GCA_032158295.1 of Pycnopodia helianthoides. NCBI lineage: Eukaryota > Metazoa > Echinodermata > Asteroidea > Forcipulatida > Asteriidae > Pycnopodia > Pycnopodia helianthoides. The sequence goes on from CM063248.1 coordinate 21,503,813, forward strand.
TGAAGAGTATGAGAAGAAAATAGCAGAACTAGAAACAAAGGTATGATTGCTTTTCTTGTTCAATTATGATTTAGTTCTCATTTGAATCTGTGCATATTTTTTATTCATGTACGCCATTGTTCTATTGCAATGATACTAGGCCATTGAATCATATAATCTCTCCCACTTTTGAAGAACATAGCAGAGTATTATGAACAACAAGACAGTTTACTAAATCAGTTTTAGTGTACCGGCAGCATGAGTTACAATTAATGCAATATAGAAAAAAAATAATTCGAATTTTTTGTATTATTTTCTTTTTCTTTCTCAGCTTGCATCAGGTGTCATTGTTCCTTCCTCATCAGTTCCTCCAGGTGGAATACCTCAAGCCCCTCCACTTCCAGGAGGAGGAGGAGGGGGTCCACCACCTCCCCCACCCCCTCCATTCCCAGGCGGTACTATCCCTCCACCACCACCCCCACCCCCTGGGATGGGTGGACCACCTCCACCCCCACCCCCACCCCCTGGGATGGGAGGTCCACCTCCACCCCCACCACCACCTGGTATGGGTGGGCCACCACCACCACCTGGTATGGGACCACCTGGTCCCCCGCCACCACCTGGTGGAGTGCCAATGTTTGGTGGAAAGGGACCAGCTACACCCTCACCTATAGCAGCTCTTCCTCATGGGATGAGGGCCAAGAAGAAATACAGCCAGCAAACACCATTAAAGAGAGCCAACTGGAACAAGGTAGGTAGCCTAATGTTCAATTGCAATTAAAATGTAAACTAGCTAGTGGTAACTTTCCAACCCTGTTGTTTCTCTAAGATTGCATGCATTTCATTCAGTTTTACATTACTATTGTATGCATTATTGTAACTATTATTGCAAATTTTCATCCAAAGTTCTCAAGCCCGAGTAAACATCAAGTCATGTACATCTTGAACACAGCACGGAAAGTGACAAGATTTTCTGTTAAAAAGATGTAAATGTTTGTCACATGGAAAGTCGTGTACAGAAGCTAGCTCAACTGTATCAACTGTACGGTCATCTCAAAGTTTCTGTTAAAAAAGTGATTGAAAATTAATTCACAACATACATGTACCTTTGGAAATAAAAACTAATGCATCTTTTACCAACTTTTTGACCTAATTTTTACCTAAAACTTTTTGAATATTCTTTCAACTCATGCTTCTCTAACTTTACATGCATTTCATTCTGTTTTATATTACTAGTCAAATCATGGTATTTCTTGTGTAAAAAATTTGCAAGTTTGTCGTGAAAGCAAGTGCAGTCGCCATTACTGTGTACATTGTGGATGAAATTCATTGAACATTAAATACAAGGTCTGTACACACACACAACAACTATTCATTGTGTGTTGCATAACCTTGTTGGGGATGGGACATCCGACCTTTGGAGGTGGAAAACAATTTTTTTTTGTCATGGGGACCATGTGTTATTTTGACCATTATAATATTGCGATGGTGTTCTATCTATGGCTGTTTGAAGCATTTCAAACACATGTGTAAAACTCAAGATCCAACTTGCTAAAATTCTCTGGCAGTTTGGGGCGGTGTGAGGACTAAAGGATTAAAGATAACAGTTCTAAAACTATCTTTATGATTGTAATAACTCTGTTGGATTTTTTGTTGAATATAGATTCAGCCTAGGACACTCAACAAAGATTCCTTCTGGGTAAATGTCGATGAGGAGAAGATGGAAGATGATACTGTACTAACGGAACTGGCCTCAGTTTTTGCCTCCAAACCAGGTAGACAATGCCTTTCAGAATAATACATGGGATAAATCATAAATTTGTTTTGTCTATTTTTCTTGTTTGTATTAAATTTAATTATAAAATAAAATATTTGGTTGTCCTTCCAGCTGCCAAAAAGCTTGGTGGTGAAGATGACGGTGATGGCAAGAAAGTATCAACTAAGAAAAAGACTAAGGCATTTAAAGTATTAGATGGCAAGACAGGACAGAACTTGGGTGAGTTTAACTAGGAGAGAATATGGCCGGCTTATTAGAATTGGTGGATAGTGAAACCTTAGCATGTTTTTACCTTTTCTACTTTTGGAAAAGTACATGAGGTTATGTTGAAGTACAACCAATGAGGTCAAACTCACTCCACTCAGTGTTAAAAGGTTGGGTCATAGATTGGTAAGTACTCCAAAAATGTAAGATCATAGAAACTTACTTGGTGAGAAGCACTGCAGCTGTTGAAAGTATAAACTATTTTGAGAAAGGATTTCCTTCGAAATAACATGGTTTCGAAAAAATTTCCCCTCCAAAACATTTGAATCTGAGAAACGATTCATGTATGAATCGTTCTCCCCCAAAAGCCTATTATTTGTGGACCACCTATGTCAAATTTCAAGAATTGGACTGGCTTGCAGGACAATTGTGTTTACCAAACACACTTTATTTATTTTACACACTTTATTTATAAATCGGCATTACATTGACAAAAACCAATCTATGATCCTATCTTTAAGTCCTCAGTCACTTTCAGCAAAGGGTAAAACTATTTGGAATCATTGTAATTATGAGTACAGTTGAGCATAATCATTTATAGAACAGACAGTAAGCAAATTAACAGCTAGCCAAGCTTCTTGTATTCATTATGTTTCAAATGTATCTGTGTGTTTCAGCTATTCTACTAGGTTCCTTGAGAGTTCCTCACGGGGATATGAAGCGTTGGATTCTTGAGATTGATGAGAATCGTCTAAATGAAGGTATGATCCAATCACTGCTTAACAATCTCCCTGAACCAGAACAGATCAACAGTGTCTTTGCACTCAAAGAGGAGTATGATGACATGGCAGAGGCTGAACAGTTCTGTGTTAATGTGAGTCACTTCTTCAACTTACTTTTTAGTTGTAATCTTGATACTCAATTATTGGAAAGGGGTACTTGCAGTGATGTGCATTCATCAGGGTGAGAATATGGAACCACTCAAGAAAATCATTTTTTGGTCTTTAATGTAACTTATTTGTGATAGGTAATGCATGAGTTGTGGGAGAGCACATTTATCTTAATTTGAAAGGAACATATGTATGATATTATATCCTTAAATTACTTAAAAGTGGATGCTTACAGCTATTAGAAAAAAAGTGTAATGCTTCCTTGCTTTGTTATTAGTTTTGTTTGCGTCTAGGCAGCATTTAAATCAGTATTCTCAAATCTCAGAGTCTTTCAGGGTGAATTGTACTCAAGACGACCATTTTAAATTTGATTATAGACCGAGCAAGTCTTGTGCGTATTCAACAATTTTTGAGAACCTTGGGTTCAGAAGTATATTGCTGTAACTTGTGAAAGAAACAAAATCATGCATTTTAATATTTCCCAATATTCAAATCCAGGGGATACTTGTATAGTCTATGGACCATCAAAGTCTCACAATGAGTAGGTTACCATTGAGCTTCCGGGCACCTCTAAGCCGTCAGCTGTAGGAGATAAACCCAAATGCAATTTGGTGTGAATTTTAATTTTAACACATCACTTTTTTCCACCCCAAAACAAATATTGGTGGAATGATACACTACAAGTGCTTTTTAAAACAAAGGCCACCATACATGCTGTAGCTGCTATGCGAGGTGCCCAGAAGTAAAGATTCTTGTAAAAACTAATGCTCTCGAGGTCAACTTACACAGTCTATCATGAACTGAATTTTTTATTAATACTACACTATATGTTATTGTTCTGTTTTGGTTCTTTGTTTCAGATTGGAGGGATCAAACGTCTTATACCCAGACTTCAGTCTATTAGTTTCAAAATGAAGTTTCAGGAATCTGTTAACGACATTAAACCAGTGAGTAATGCTTCTTCTATGAAATATATTTCTGCAAAAATTGATTAAAACAGTGCTTTCAATACAGCTTACCACCTTCAATTAAGTTTTAAGATGTAGATTCTAAATTTAAGATCATATTCTGTGGAATAATTAAAATATTAGACATTTGAGCTAAAAGCATTCAAGCTTAGAGATATGAAAGTTATCAAAGTTAATTTTGTGCGTCACACTTGGTAATCCGAAAGGAGACCTTTGGTTGAATGATTTTATTTTATTTTTTTCTGTGTGGGGTATAGGTCGTTGTAATGGGTACCAAAGCATGTGAGGAAGTACGTGACAGTAAGAAGTTCAAGAGGTTACTGGAGATACTGCTACTGTTTGGTAACTACATGAATGCTGGCTCCAGGAATGCACAGTCTTTGGGATTTGACCTCAATTACTTAACAAAAGTGAGTGCATTTTTCATTTGGAATACAGGAAACGTCAGTAAGTTGGGGCTCAACTTTGACCACACCATTACTCTAGCACTAAACCACCCCCCCCCCCCCAACACAAACAATAAAAAAATAAATAATAATAATAATATTAATAATACTAATAAATAAAAAATCAAGGCAAAAAGTCATGGCAGTTACTTGTGAAAGTATTCATGTTTTATTGAGGGGAATATTTTCACGATGGTACCAAACAAATCTTCCTTTGTAGGTATAGTTTGTTGGGTTGAATACTTCAGCAAGTTACTGAGAGCACTTTGTCTTGAAACTTTTTGCCAATTGTCCAGACATCATTAGCGTTTCTGTTGAGATTTAAAAGTACTTAAGGAACAAGGCTCAAAAAGTTGATGGGCTCTAGATGATTGTAGACCCCCCCCCCAACACAAACAATAAAAAAATAAATAATAATAATAATATTAATACTAATAAATAAAAAATCAAGGCAAAAAGTCACGGCAGTTACTTGTGAAATTCATGTTTTATTGAGGGGAATATTTTCACGATGGTACCAAATAAATCTTCCTTTGTAGGTATAGTTTGTTGGGTTGAATACTTCAGCAAGTTACTGGGAGCACTTTGTCTTGAAACTTTTTGCCAATTGTCCAGACATCATTAGCGTTTCTGTTGAGATTTAAAAGTACTTAAGGAACAAGGCTCAAAAAGTTGATGGGCTCTAGATGATTGTAGACCCCCCCCCAACACAAACAATAAAAAAATAAATAATAATAATAATATTAATACTAATAAATAAAAAATCATGGCAAAAAGTCACGGCAGTTACTTGTGAAATTCATGTTTTATTGAGGGGAATATTTTCACGATGGTACCAAATAAATCTTCCTTTGTAGGTATAGTTTGTTGGGTTGAATACTTCAGCAAGTTACTGGGAGCACTTTGTCTTGAAGCTTTTTGCCAATTGTCCAGACATCAATTGCGTTTCTGTTGAGATTTAAAAGTACTTAAGGAACAAGGCATGGCAGTTACTTGTGAAAGTATTCATGTTTTATTCCGGGGAATATTTTCACGATGGTACCAAACAAATCTTCCTTTGTAGGTATAGTTTGTTGGGTTGAATACTTCAGCAAGTTACTGGGAGCACTTTGTCTTGAAGCTTTTTGCCAATTGTCCAGACATCATTAGCGTTTCTGTTGAGATTTAAAAGTACTTAAGGAACAAGGCTCAAAAAGTTGATGGGCTCTAGATGATTGTAGACCAGGACGAGTGACGGAGGGAGAATGAATGAGACAAGAAATGTAGCCAGGGGCTAAGCCATTGAGGGCATAATAAGTTAACAGACACATTTTGTAAGAAACTTGCTCTCAACTCAACCAGGAAGCCAGTGAAGAGATTTTAAACCAGGAGTTTAAATGGGATGATTGTCATGACTTTGTTACAAGACGTGCTGCAGCACTTAAAGGTGACTGAGATTCAGTGGGCATTGCTGGAGAAGCAAACAAGAGATGGGTTAACTAGTTTTACTCTGGGAGCCTCAACATGGTAAAAGATCAAGAGGGCGTCATGCAGCAACATTTGTGGACACCCTGGAGTGCGATTCTGGCATCTACCGTCATGAACTACCAGCAATCATTGAGCATTGATTTGACGACAATGATACTAAATTTAAGGGACATATTGACAAAATTGTTGACAAATTCTTTGATCAAACAGGTGGACATTGGGTCTAAATCAAATGATGACATCGGGGAAATCATTGGGGTTGATCTTGCTCACTTCAGTGAGTGCAGCTAGAGAGAATTCCATCAAATTGTATGTGGTAGGGATGAGATGGGTAGATTCCATGTGGATTCTACAACAGCTAGTCCTCGTAGAACCATGTCTGTTTATGGTTTTTTGGAATAGTTTAGATCTTACTCACAAAATGGTCTCAAAATTGATTTGCAATGTCATGATCACAGGTTGTACTGGGCAGGGCTGGTTCTGTTTTTTACCAAAGTGACGTTTTGGGTCTCTTGATCAATTTTCTATAGCAGAAGAGTATAGTGTGCAAACAGCAATGCTCCTAGTAGATTTCATCATCGTTCAAGTTGATGCAGAAGGCATCTGGCATTGTAAATATATACAGTCATCCATGGTGATTTTGGCTTGATAACTACCGAACATGTCTTCTTGGGAGCTAATTTGTTCAATTGAAAGGATGCTTGGGAATTTTCATATTAGGTTACACAAGAGGATACTGTTATCATGTTTGAAATCAGTTAGAGATAAGGACTCATGAACACCCTTTTGAAAGCTGTACTTATCTATGGACTTCATGTTCCAAGTAGAGATTGTTTTTCTGACAGACTTCAGCTTGTGTAATGATAGGCTGCACTGAAGTGCCAGATAATCCGATAAGCCAGGCAAAACAGCTATATCAAAGAGAACATTTTCTGATTCACAAAATGAGTAAGTCAAGAGAAATGGCCACCACGATAGGTAGGTTCAGTAACATGTTGCTTCAAACCAAACATAGATAACAAATTCAGGAATGAATAAAACTTCTGATGGGAGGAGAAGGTAGTTGTTCAGCATAGCACTGAATTAATTTAAGAATAAGCCAAATAGAATGTGTCGTCCTAGAGTGTTAGTTACTCCAGGACGATACACATAGACGAGTCCAACTGAGTGAGAGGTTAAAAAAAATCAGAACACGAAGACCTTCAAATGATGTGTATGAAGTAGTGTACTGAGCGGTTATGGACAGAGGTGATTTGAACAGTAGACCAACCCTGCCACCTGTCTTCTCTTTCCGAGGTCTGTGTTCAAAGCTGTAACCTTCAGGAGTGAGTCTACCAATAATAGCCTAGCCTCATCGTCATCTTTTAGCCAAGTTTTGCATATAGCTACAAAGTCATCGTCTTTTTCAAGATCAATCTGAAAGCTGAGGTTTTGTTCCTTATTGACTGCATGTTGATGGGACATAACTTACAAATTAGACACTAGCAAAACATAAGTTAAGATTTTGTGCTGCTGATTCAATAGTTCGTTGTCACTGTTAAAATTGTGTGGTACATGGGCAGATGGTCAGACAACAACAGGGGTGAGAAATGTTTAATCGCTTCTTTCGTGTAGGGTGTGACCTTTACGAATGGGTATAGTGATAGATTTATCTGACCTTTTGCTTATCCTTACTTTAATGTTGATACCACCTATAATACCCCGTTTAGTGGGTGCCCTGTTGCAAAAACCTAGTGATTTCTTTGTGTTATAAACACTGACAGGGAGCCTCTCATAGTTGGCAATGATATCATGAAGGTCAAAACTAGAGTAAGCATTCTTTAATGAAAGATGAGACAAGTGCTCACTTCTACATAGTGTGGCATGATCTTTGGTTGATCCAGGATTGAGATTGATATCACCTGCTACAAAGAGATTAAGTTGAAAGGATGACTGGCTGTTTGCATAGTAGGAAGTTCTTGTCTTTGAAAAGCTCTTCCGAACAAAAGCAGGATTAAAGCTGATACTTGAGTGGTTGACAGTAAAAATCTCAGTCAATCTGGCATGCATTCAAGACTGCTCAAACAGAGAGAAGGAAGTGAATAACAGTTATTGTCAGATACGAATCCATTCTAATCTAGGACCTAAGTTCATAAAGCATGTAAGCACAATAACTTGCTAAGCACAGAAAACCCTTGCTTAGCAGCAACAGGTAACCAGCAAAGAAGTCCATAAATTTTACATTGTTGCAACTGATTCGCCGCTCATTTTTTGCTTATCAAAGAAATTTGCTAAGCATAATTTTCTGGTTAACAGCTTTATGATGTTGGACTCCTGATGAATAATAGCCTTACTTTAAATACGGTAACTGGGCTCCACCCTAGTACATCTCATACACTAAGTCACATGTGTCATGTTAATGATGACCAGCCATATACACATGCAAAGGTCTTGATAGACTAAAACACAGCATTGTAAGTACCGTTTACTCAGCCGTCATAGCCAATGATGAATAGTGTTACTGATACAAGGCTTGCATGTTCCTTTTGAACTTTCTAGTGGAAAGAAAATAGTTAAATTGTATCACCCTGCTTGATTTCTTGTTCAATGTCAGACTTTTGACAACCCAAACAGCTCTTAACCCTTGGAGCGCCACAGACGTTCTGAAACGTCCAACTGAGTATCCATCCACAGGCCGCCGACGTTCCCATACGTTCTACTACTCGACCCAAAAAATATAAAATTGCCCTCTGGATAAAGAATTGCCAAAACGCGACCGGCACTGTATGGAACCCTTCGAGCGTCGCCGACGATCTAAAACGTCCAACTGAGTATCCATCCACAGGCCGCCGACGGTCACTTATGTTCTACAACACAAAATTTAAAAAAATGGCCGGCCTGTGGATACAGAGTTACCAAAACGAGGCTGGCACTGTAAGGGTTGAAGTATAAAAAACACATATGGTGTACATAATATACTAAAATTCTTTTTATTTAAACAGGAGCAGTCTTTGTATTTCCCATGTTGACAAGTCTAGATGTGTAACATGGATATTTGCTTAAAAATTCACAGCTGATTTTGATATCAGATTTCACTTTGTATTTGTATACATGTATCAATTTTGAACTTTTGAATAACTTGAATATTAAAAAGAGGACAAAACAAACTGTGTAGACTTTACACAAGCCAATTCCATTGTTCATTTAATTTTTGCAGCTTCGTGGAACAAAATCAATAGACAACAAAATCAACTTCTTGAATTTCTTGGTGGAAACAATTGAAACCAAATTTCCAGAAGTAGCAGAATTTGTTGAAGAGATAAGTCATGTAGAGAAGGCAGCCAGAGGTAAGATATTTTGCTCCTTGCCCTTTCCTGTGTCTATGGATGTTATGATTTGTAGTTCTAGTTGTAACTATCAATTTGGTATATAGTATTGAAGGTTTGATTTTCTGCTGTCACCTGCATGCGGGATGTGCACAGTTTTTAATTAATCCATCACTGATTACATTGGGATAACAGGGATGTAGTCGAGTCCAACCTTCAAGGCTAAGGCCAAGTCTGAGTTCTGGGTCTCCGAGGCCAAGGCCATAACTGAGTAACAGCATTCGGGACCAAGGCCACAGTGTCCGAGGCCACAGTGTCCGAGGCCACAGTGTCCGAGGCCACAGTGTCCGAGGCCACAGTGTCCGAGGCCACAGTGTGTGAGGCCACAGTGTCCAAGGCCAAGGCCAGTTATATTATGCTTTTTAAAAAGCAAAACTTTACACAAAGGTAATATTTTAAAAAGTTGTTTTAATATCAAAGCAAATACTTTTACTTTCCTGACTGTCTTTCCTGACTGTTACAATAGTAAAATTTTGACAAAGGAAATAATTTGATGTAGGCCCATGAAATAAAATTTGTCCCCTTGAAAGTCCACTTGTACAATACAATTGGAGAGAAAAAGCATTCAAAACAAATGAACCTGGCACAGAAGTCATGTGTAGCAGTATACGCAATTATCTTTTAACCCTTAAACTATAACCCCCCAATGACCAACTTGCTGTCCATGCTGCACAGCAGCATGAGTAAACATATTGACCGGCCACCGTGCGTACATGCCCAGCAACAGTCATTCGGAATCTCATGCTGTGCCGATTTCCCAAGCATTCTTATCTAAATGTGTTTGGCTTCTACGTCGCATCATCTCTTTTGGTAATGCTTTTTTCTTGGTGACGATGAGAATGAGCCAGTCTATTTCAAATCTGTAATCTTTGGGGTAGTAATCTTTGGGATCCGGTTGCGCACGTAAGTTGCGTCTTTTGCGCTTTTAAAATGTGCCCAATTAAGGCCTGCGAAACCTCAGGTCCGCTTCAGGGCTGTACTTTGTCACGATAACATTTTTGGGGAAATTTAGGTCAAAACTGGCGACCTCGAACTGGCCTGGGCTTATTCTTCGAGTCCAGAAGGTGCCGAGGCCAAGGCCAAGACCGAGACATTACATAGGGAGGCGTAGGCTGAGACCAGGGCCGTCCAAAGTCAGCCTGGAAACCTCCAACACTGCTTAGTTTTTACTTATTATTGGTTGCATCTCACTTAAAACCAATTAACCGCTTAAAAACTGTTGGATGACAACCTCATTGATTTACCTGCATTTTTTTATAGCTCAATTCTTCTTAGATCCACATAACATTTCTTAGTTTAGCTTAGTTCATAATATTGGATGGTTGAACAGGAGTAGATCGATACATCTTAAGTATTTCCACATTTACCAAAAGTAAGTAGTTCCAACAGTCACAGTCTTACCTTTTTAATATCTTGAAAATGTGTTAACAATCATTTTGTAAAATTTGCTATGCATAGTTGGCATTATGCTTTTCTAAAGTTCGAATCATCATCTTGATTTGGCAAATATATAATTTCAAACTTTAACATGAACTTAATGAGTATGTATTGATGGTAATTGCAGTCTCTGTAGATACAATCAGCACTAACCTACGCAACATGCAGAAACAGATCAAACAGCTGGAGAATGACATCAAATCATTTGTACCGAACAAAGATGGCAACGATAAGTTCAAAGAAGTCATGGGAATATCCTTTTGTTGATATGTATTTGAAACATTGTTTAACATTGAAACATTTGAAACATTGCTTAACCTTAGTAAACCCCTTACATATGATGTCACACTCTCAAACAGCGCCCACACTGAGGCAAAAGGAGGCAGATCATTTGATGATAGCTGTTGTTGGTGCATAAAAACGTGCATGTGACCTCAGTGTACCAACAGCGTTTCGCATTGTGCAAGGCGTCTATACTGTTGTGTATATTTATCATTGTGACTAGTGTTACAAAACTGCAACTCTATTGACGAAATAATCATTTGATTATCTGTTGAGATGTAGTTTGTAATGTTGATGATGATGATGAATGGGTTACTTATCACAAGCTTAAAAGACATTACAATCAGCACATATTTTTAAATAGCATCTAGCTTACCGGTATATCGATATCAATTATAATGATACTGTGTTTAATAATAACAAATGATACTAGAGTGAAGTTTCTTAACCCTTATTCTGTACGAGTTTGTGGTCACTGCAAAAGAACAATATGAGACACTGGAGAGTATGTTCACCAAGATGACAGATGTATACGCGTTTCTTGGAGATTTCTACTGCTTTGACATTAAGAAGAGACCATTTGAAGACTTCTTTGGGGATCTTAAGATATTCTTGGATGAATATAAGGTAAAAACACCTCATATGCCTCAAAAGTTGGGGAGAAAATTACTTAAAGTTGCAATTGTGAATATCTTTAGATCAAACTGCAAGTTTTTCTATTCAACATCATTATACCCAGCTGTTATCTGTCTTCTGCCAAGTTTCTCTCATGTAGCAAATGGGTAAGATGCGTGCTGAAATAATTCTAAATCACTTTGCAGTTTTTTTAGTGTTTGCTCTTTTACCAGATTTTGTATTTTGTATTTGTGATAACTTTTAACCTTTATCAACTCCTGCTTTGTACAGGTTTTTATATATTTGTATGAATGTCTGTTTTTTTTCCAAATAATTTTTATGTACAGGTGTATCTTGTAACTCTTCTTCTTCTTCATGATGACTTTTACTTTTGCTAATTTGTAAAATTTTTTCAGAGTAGTATTGGATTAATTTCTAATTTCTGGCTGGTCCGGATTTTGATTAATACTTAATTTTTGTATTGTAAGCATGTCATATAAGTATTGCCCGGTGATACTACCGACCATGTTTTTAAAAAAAATAAATACATAAATTGTCAGCAACATCACTAAGTGCCAAAACAATTGGTAGGAAAACTCATTTGACCTTTCGGTTGGTTTCGATCAGTATCTAACAATTTTCGAAGTTATATGTTTTATAATCATCTAGTTTCTTAATTATGCTAAGTTGGTGAAACACCTAAGAACCTGCAATTTTGTTTTCACGAAGTGCCCGCATTGATTATACAGCTGGCACAGTGCCAAACATGAGTGCTGTAGCTTTTGCATTTTCACGAGCAGCCAAATCGTTTACACACGACGTGCTGCATACACCACGCTTGTGCTGTTTTCATGAAGAGACAGTCTTGTTAATTAAATTATTATTCATTAGTTAAACATGTTATGAACATAATTTAAAACAGATTTGTATGATTTAAGATCTCTACTTTCCTGATATGTAAAATGTCAAAGATTAAATGGCAAACAGTGTACGAATCAGTAGTTTCAAAATAAGCTTAACTTCAAATGCGGTTTTCTCCAAACATTAAGGTTTGGCTACAGGGGACTTTTTGGCACTTCTTGATGTTGCTGACGAAATTGTAATGAAGTGTTTGCTCTGTAAGTGTTGAAATGGTATGGAAAGAACCAACATTTTCTAACCTGACATCTGGATGACCTCACTCACTTACAAGGAAAAGAAAGCAAACAAACATCACACGTTATGAATTCTCTGAATTGTTGTTGTTGTTGATAGCAATCAGCCAAAGAAAACCAGAAGAGGCGTGACGCAGAGGAAAAAGCTAGGAAAACTAGGGAGGCTAAGCAGAAAGCAGAGGAAGAGAAGATGGCTAAGAAGAAGAAGAAGGATCAACTGGCAGGCATGAAATTAGGTTAGTTGATGATGTGTCTTAATGTAGGAAACACTATGGCTTGGTAGGCAAAGATATCCATATCCACACATGTTGGGGAAATTGAAAGAGATCTGAACGTGTTTTATTTTATTCTTTAAGATTAGAAAATAAAACATTTTGACAAAGGACGTATCAATGGAAAGACTGATATGAAATACCATGTTTATAAATTACAATCCTGGTTATACCTCTTTGGACCCCCGATCAATGTTGACTCTCATTTTTCATTTTGTTCAGTCTGGGCTCCAGCTGGGTTGGTTGCTATTATGATTATTATTATATTCGTTATTATGATATTTCGGCCAAGATTTCAACTAACATGCAACAATACAAGATCTTTGGGCTTTAATAGTTTCTCCAAACATGAAAACCAAAATTTGAAGTGTTTAATATTTTGTGTGTGGGAGGCCATGATTTGGGTATCATTTGCGTATTGAACCCAACCTTAAAATTCAGTATTGTCAATCATGCACAATGGCACTGTGAGGTACTTAAGTTAGAGGCTATACCATTTAAGTGTTGGAAATGGATGTGTTTTATCAAAAGATGATGATCAGTCTGGTGTGATGGATAATCTCTTGGAAGCTCTGCAGAGTGGCACAGCCTTCACAAGAGGTGATAAAGGAGGAAGGAAGAGAACACCAAGACCTGCAGGAGGTAGGTCATGGAATCAATAGGACAGGGTCATCATCTTGCAATCAAACAGGCATCATCCTATGCAATGTCAGTTGATGACAGAAAGGGATGGAAGAAAAGTTGTCCCAGAGTGTTTCCAGACTCAACCAATTTGCGTTATTTGCTTTTTTCTTTATTTTCATTGTAAGGTTTACTTCAAGTCTATTGGCCTATACCCCACTTCTTATGAAAGCATTTCCCTGTTCTCAGAAGGATCTAAGTGTGTTTCCATCGGAGGAAACATGACGCTACCAACATTGTTGTCAACTTCTCATTGTTCTCAAATTTTTGTTAAGACTCTGTATAAACATGACACATACATACACAGATGTTTGTTGACCCCCGTAAATCGATGACATCTCTTTGTTTACCCATTGTTTGGACTTACTTTTCTAAGCGATGTCCACATTAGTTTTGTGAACAATAGGGAAGTGAGTTAAAACACCTTTACATATGGCAGATACGTGGTACTTCCATAGTTGTTCTATTATTCCCTTTTCTGAAGAAACCCTTTGTTGGGTAGCACTAGAAAGTACCCCGAAAGTTGGCGTAAATCAGGGACCTCCTATTGTTCCTCTTTTGTTTGTACTAACTTTTTGGCAACAGTTCCTGTTGGTTTTGTACACACTCTCCAACTGAGGACCTGAATGTTTGAATGTGTATACTTACCCACACATATAGACGGACAGACATCTTTACTAGAGCGACATTGTGGCCTTTTCTTTAATCTTTCCGGTTAAAAACATTGTGGGGTTAACCCCACAATGTAAAAATAAACCACAAGTACAGTTCCTACCCTAAAATCACCCACAATGTCTATCTAGTAAGCCCAGACAGACAGACACCATTTGTCAAATTATACAGAGATTATTTTGGGTTGTTATTGTAAATGTTTAAATAAGAGTTGTTTACCAGCTTTGTTTTTGAGTTTTACCTGAGTAGATTTACTAAATGACTACATTTACATTTCTCTGCAGCTGAGAGAAGAAAACAGCTAGAGAGAACAAGATCAAGAGTTGGTCGTCCCCCCTCATTGACACCATCAGAAATTGCAATTGAGGATGAAGAGCCGACTGCACAGAATGTCAAGAATGCTGTACCAAACAACAGAAATCGACAGCGGAAGCCAAAGAAGGCATGGGGAGAGGGGAAAGAAGGCGAGGACTTAATGGAAAGATTGAAAAATTTATAGTGCCATCTGACCTCCGTGTCCCAGCAATGTGTGCTCTTTTCATGAAGTCACTGTCATTGGACTGTTATTGTATTGGCTCTTAGTGTCACTGATGCTTGATAGTGTTCTGATATTCCCCTCGTTCCAATATGCACTCAGAGATTGTCTTCAATTGGTAACAATCTGCGATGACCTTCATAACCAGATACTGAGGACTTGACAGAACTGTACTAAAGATGTGTGAATAAAAGGATTTTGGAACTGGAGAGAAGAGGACCAGAGATATTCACTTTGGATAAACCTGTACCGGTAATTTTGCTTCCTTTAGGGTTATAACAAGGTGCTTCTAGAACTCTTGGTTGAGGAAAAAACATGTCACTATTTTTCTACAAATTTTGGGGGAGATGACGTTTATGTTAGACTTACTTGTTTAAACCACTTAAAGCTTTGTACATACTGCATAGTTTCCTTAAGTTGGTGGCCTGTTATGAAATAAGGAGTAGTAAAAGTTAGCCAACTTGAAGCAATTCTTTGTACTCTAACTACACTTTGCTGCTTGTGCCTTGTGATGTTTAGAGAATTGGAAGAGTGCCAAAGCAATGATAAGGACAAAAAGTGTGTGTTGGGCATTTCTAGTACCACATCTTTTCTATACTCAAAAACATATTTCTATAAAGGCATTGACTGAGCAACAAATTAATTTTAGTTGTTATCTTTCTTTTTAACTGTTGGGGCTTTCACAAGAATAACTGTACTAATATTTTAGGCAGGTACACTAGTTTCGTATATTAAACGTTACATAATTGAAATCTTTGAACATGATGTATTTATTTACATTAACTATTTTCTTTGATCCAATTCCTTCAATGTAAAGACATTTTTTATTCCATTTTAGTGAAAAACTTATCCATTCCAAAATAAGATATCGCATTGAGCAGGAAATATTGAAAAGTTAAATAATTGACATTTATTATGGCATTTTGAAAATGTTAACGGTGTGATGCACTCATTCCTGCCCTCTAGATATCATTAGTTATATAAAACAACTGTATGAACATTTTACCACATGGAGGTTTCTTCGCATGACAATTGGTACTGTTGTCAAACATGAGAAAGGTGAGCTTTCATGTATGGATTGTTCACCGCCCATGCTGTAACAAATTTAAGATTTTGTTACTTTTCTCATGATCTGATCAAAATTAGTTATAAACAAGCAGTTTGATAAACATGCACTGTGGAACATCAGAAAACTGCTAAAAATGATCAGAATTGTAGTCATATAGATTCAAGATAACGCCCCTTTCACACTTTGACGAGGTTTCCAAGGAAACTACAAGGAAAATGTTGTTGACCTTTTCACACTTGAATTGTTAACCCTGGAAAACTCCAGGGAAATAGCCATGTCCAGGGAAACAGTTACCCCTGCTTGGGAGTAGGGTTAAGTGTGATAACCCCTGGGGTTAGCATACTGATATTTATTCTTTCCCAAACTGCATCGAGTGTGAAATGACCATGTGGTGGCAGGGTTAAAAACTCCCCAGGAATTTCCTTGGGTTTTATTTTCCGGGAATTGGCTCTGTAATTTGAAAAAGGCTTTAAGTTGAAAGGAATAAAGCACTTTAAAGGGTAGGGTCATTGTTTGGTTTTTGTCAGGGTAATGCCGATATATAGGCAAAATTTTCAATGAAGTTATACTAAAAGTCACCTGTGAAAGTTTCAGTTGAATACGGTGTCTACTTGTTGAGAAAACAGCAAAAAACTGTCACCGTTTTTTCATCAAGAATGTTGAATCAATCCACGTTTAGCAAGGTGACAGCGGGTACCAAGTCGCCTGCAAGTGATCTTTGGATTTTCAAATTTTCTACCCTTTTTTAGATTTATTGTTTTTCGAATCAACCAAGACATTTCAGACAAAATAATTTTGCAGGATGCTTGCTACCATTACTATCTTTCTAATAAGTAGGCTTTTGGATACAAATTACACAACTTCTTTTCAGGGTCAATACCAAAGTATGACCTTACCTTTAAGAAAACACTTTTGTTCCAATCTTCTACATTTCAAGAGTTAAATCATTATACTTCAAAAGTTACCCATTATAAGGTAATATGTTTTGAAAAAACAAATAGAGATTGGTATACTATGTTTTGTTTGTTTTAATTGTTGAGCCTATATTTTTCAGAAGTTGCATATAGTGATATTACTGACCGACTTGTTATTTGAAATAATAGTGGTTTTATGGCAAGATTAATCTATAGAAAGCATATTTGGGGGAATTGAAGATACTCAAAAAATTATATACTTATACAGAAATGGTTATGTTCCTGGTTTGATTAGCTGCATATTGTGCCACAGCACCTTGTAAACCATTACATTGTGCTATGTAAAGGAATAGGTCTCAAACTTCAAAAAGTAGCTCTGCATATATACCTTGCACGAAAATACTGACTGTTGAAGCACCTTGAGCGTCACTGAGTGACGGATATGAGCGCTCTATAAGAAGCCACTATTATTATTATTATTATGTTGTAGATAAACAAAAATCTGACATTTTCATATGGTATATTTACCCTGTAAATGATGTTGTAGATAGTTGTTTACCACGAGCACATGTACTGGTTTAACTATGTAGATATTTATGCAGTCTCTATACCTAAAATTTGCCCCTAGTTGCCTTGTGATCTACTGAATCTTTGTAAACAGGATGTGAAAGTATTGATGAGCAACGTGCAGACTATAGCACTATTATTTTGTTTATTTACAAGTAATCATAAATAGTAGAAATTTCCTGAAATTATTGACAACTTTTTAAATAATTTTCTAGGTGTGAGCGTTTCAAACAGATATCATCAATGAGAAATGCAACTCTATAAACACAGATCACTTTATGGTGAAAAGACCATTTGCAACTCATACGCAGTATAATATCCCATCAGTTAGGATATTAATTTGATTCCTTCTATGATAACCCATTTTATTATTGACCAAAAACCAAAAGTGTGTTTGTATCCACATGAATCTCCCAACACATGGTTACTCAGCGCTCAAACCGTTTGGCACACTTTGATCTGTGCAAACATAAATGCTTAGAATATTTCCGTGCTATTCAAAGCAACAAAGAAAAAAGAATAGTATTAAGTCACAACCCCTTTGTGACATTTTGGCTGGTATGTATTTATGGCAAGCAATTTTTTATGTATTAAGAAAACATTTTCCTTGCAAGATTTATGACATTTGGCTAAGATTGTTGCAGAACTAAAATTTGTTGAACCAGATAAAACAAAGGGTAAATATTTTAGAGGATTTGGGTTTAGCTATAGCTTAGTCTTTTGGGAAAAGCTCAAATTTTCATGCATTTACATATACATGTGTAAGAAAGAAACAAAATATATTACGTTGTACTCATTATGTTCTTACTTGTCGGAGTAAATTGATTATTTATGATTTGATTATGCTTAAATGTGAATACTCTCACTGCCTTTTTTTGTTGATAATTTGATTTAAAATCCTTAATTTAAATAGAATAGGTTGACAAGGGTCATACAATTTAAAGAAATGGTAACTTTGACATATTGGACAACCATTACTTGGACTTCTCTGCTTTAATTTAGCGAGATGCTTATTCTGGTATGAATTAAGCATTTGGCAAATTTAGTCACAGATGAAATACAGTTCACAAAACCTCACAAGAGATGACAATTCGTTGTAGAAATAAAAAGTTTAATATCTCATTTTAAAGTGCTTTTTCAAAACTGCATTGAATTCCACAGACTGTGAATTTATGAAAATGTTGTCTGCTGATGGAGCACTATCATGATACAATAGTTGTGTGGTCCATTTTTATGGTCAAATAACAATTTATTTACATTTTTTGTAATGGCTCCTACCACTGTTGTAACAAAAGAAAGGTTTGTATTGACTATTACATAAGTAAAAGTTTTCTTCACAAGCATACTCATACACATGTAGGTAGACTAAAATTATTTTCATTTGCATACTTTGTAATTAATTTGGGCGTTCTGTATTTTATTATTTTTTTTTTACCCCAAAAATGAGTCAAATTCTAGTAAGTGGCTACTACTTGTAAATGACCAGCTGATTTATTTGAATAAAAATAGTAATTCATTATGATATTATTTGTTTCCCTCAATGTTTGTAGGACCTTACTCCACTGTAAGCCACACCCACGAGTAGTACAAACTGGGTTCAATTTCATAGAGCTGCTTAAGCTGACAATTTTGCTTACAAGTTTTGTGCTTAGCAAACATTGGCAGGAAACCAGTCAGAATTGTTGCATAAGAAATTGTATATTGGCTGGTAACTTTATTCTTGTAAGCATAATTTTGTTGTTCTTAGATATCTTCTGTGCTTAAGCAGCTCTATGAAATTGGGCCCCTGGCCAAACGATTACCCAAAGCCTGTAAAGATACATTGAAATAGTTTCTTTCAGGATTTAAAGTACAAAACAATGGGTT
The DNA here is from genome assembly GCA_032158295.1 of Pycnopodia helianthoides. Classification (NCBI taxonomy): domain Eukaryota; kingdom Metazoa; phylum Echinodermata; class Asteroidea; order Forcipulatida; family Asteriidae; genus Pycnopodia; species Pycnopodia helianthoides. The sequence goes on from CM063248.1 coordinate 21,522,973, forward strand.
TGCCTTTTACACCATTTTGTTGGAAAAGATTCGTCGGGACTGTAATTTTTTTTGTGCGCTTAACAGATGAGCTCAGAAATGCCAGTTGGGGGGGGGGTGTTAAGGGCAGGAAAAGCTGGTACAGGAGAGGTGGTGTGGTATATTGGGACCATGGGTCGCAGTTATAGTGACAGAAGTGAAGGGCAATGACTGGGAAATCTGGGGGTGATGAAAGTCCCCAACACTGTCACAAAAAATACTTTTTGAAAATAATTTTTGAAAAATTAGAAGTTTGTACTCTGTGCCGATTGCGTTCTGACATTCTCTCTACGTACCTCAGGTCAACAACCCTGCTCAAATTTAAACGCGCACATTCCACTAAAAAAGGGTGTTGAAGTAAAAAATCATTAAAATTGATACCTGGTTGTCCCCCCCCCCTCTCTCGTAAGTGCTAAAATTCACTGTAATCCGCGCTCCAAACAACATTTACTGATATTTTTAAAGTTACTGGTAATAACTGTCATTTGTCGAAAATTAATATTGAGCTTCTATTAATTCCACCCCGTCCATGAACTTACCGAGCCTAAAATAAGGATCTTACTACCATATATGGTCATGGCTTTGTTATGCAGATGAGCTGGACTGCTTGGTTGTGACCGGTCTATTCCGGTTCTCAAGACGAGAGAGAAACGTTTGAGACACGTTTAATACAAAATGGATGACGATAGGATAGGTTTCGTTTCGATTTTCTGACCAACTTTTCCTCTTTTTGCTGTAAAAGGGAACCGAAAACAACAGGAAAACCTCACGGGTGAGTAGTAAAAATATCTCTGTTGTCGAACATTTTCTTCAGATGTGTAATTGTTCAAGTAAACCAAAGTAAAACAATATTTTCTTGCGGCGCTAAGTTTGAAACCTCACGTGAAAATTTTGTTGAAGAAGCTTTACACTCGGTCACACTTACAGGCAATGACACAGCGGCGTAGCCAGGACCTTTTCGGTGTGGTGTGGGGCATTGCTTTCTAGTAGGAGGGGGGTGGTGGGCAGGACAGGGGAAGGGGTTTGTCAGTGGTGGGTGTCATGCTTTTATTTTGGGAGGGGGACACTGCAGGGGCGCCACCATCCTCTTGTTCTTGGCATTTTGTGGCCGCGGTGAGTGATCCCGATCGCGATCGTTCATTACATTACTCATTAGATTATACAAACACTTGTTTTACCGTACATGTACCATTGTCGATTGTTAACATAAATAATGAGAGATTTGTACAATAAGTTCGTTTATTTTGAGTAATATCACATCATCATACTGTCAGTGTCAGATATTATAGTCTATGTCATCATACTGTCAGATGTGCATTTTATTGGACCACCACTTTTTTATATGACCTCCCCCCCCCCCAAAAAAAAAAAAAAAAACATAATCTCATCTGGGTGCAGAAACAAATGAATGAAAAAGTTGTGGTGGAATTCAGCATCTTTTCCTATTTTCTCTGAAATGCTTTCAAAAAATAGAAAAATCTTTTCACACTTTTGTCTAAAAAATTAAATTGAAACTTCCGTAGTTTTTTTTCGTTGTTGTGTAACATGTTTAAGGGAAGTTTCCTTCTAATCTTAGCTAGAGAGTCCATAAAAAGGGAGTTTAAAAACAAGTTGAAAAAGTGAAAAACAGTGAATTCTTTTTGTATCCAAATTTTTATTTTGTTCCCTATTTTAAAGTAATTAGTTTGAATTACTTTAACTTGACACCCAATGACGTCATGATGAAAAAATGTGTTTTTCTTACTAATAAATTATTTTATAAGGTACAAGATGATATGTAACTTATCCCAATCCAATGCCTTTAAAAAAATCTACCTTAACTTACCTAGGATTTACATATGTTTGTCGTGCATAAATCCAACGGGGGTATGTATACTTACTATTGGTTCTCCTTTGGTTAGGAAAAAGTGCGGCGCATTCTCAGACACACTGCCGTGATTGCGCAATCCATGTTTTATCCATGGGGTTAGATTTACCAATCTAATCGTTAACGCTAGAGGGCGTTCCATAAAAAAATTGATTGGGCATGCTCGTTTCGTTTTGCAGGGTGATTGGGCAAAGTCAAAATGATGCAGTGTAGACAAAATGTTTTTGATCACATGGGCGGTTGTGTAGGCAGGTTTTTTCCTTGAAATTTTGCCTTTGAAAGAGACTCTTACACAGGTCACCAACTGTTTCAGAAACGGTTACACGTATACAAAAAATAATCGCAAATATTGACGTCACAAATTCGCAACGAATAATTCGCAGCAGTTGAGCTGTGCTCAACTCTTGCGAAGAATTCGCAGCGAAAACAGAGTTGTGACTTAATTATTCGCTTTGCATTTGCAGGAAGAATGGACCGGGCTTTACACGAGTCACCAACTGTTTCAGAAATGGTTACACGTCTACAAAAAATAACCGTGAATGCACAGGCTTACGTAAGCCTGTGACGGTTACACGGTTAATTAACAGAGCATCCGATTAAACCTTTACATTTTTACAGTTCAAATAAACGTTGAAAAATTCGCTCAAAAAGTGTCGTGTAATAATGATTAAATAACTGTGATTACGATTTTAACATCACATATAATTCCCAATTTACAGACTTGTAGTCTTTGTTATTTCAATACAACTGTGTATGCAGCAATATTTGTAAGAAACATTGAACGCTAGGGGGCGCTCCACAACAATTTGATTGCGCATGCTCGTTTATTTTGCAGGGTCATTGCGCAAAGTCAAAATACTGCGATGAAGAATGTAGACACAATGTTTTTGATCATAATATGCCCGGTTGTGTAAACAGGCTTTTTTACTTGAAATTTTGTTCATGAAACTGCTGTTAAACCCAGTTCATATTTCCTGCGAATGTAAATGCGAAGCGAATATTGCCTTCACAAATTCGCAAAAAATAATTCGCAGCGGTTGAGCTGTGCTCAATTATTGCAAATAATTCGCAGCGAAAACAGAGCAATTGTGACTTTAATATTCGTTTGCATTCGCATTCACAGGAAGTATCGACCGGGCTTTACACGCGTCACCAACTGTTTCAGAAACGGTTACACGTTTACAAAAAATAACCGTGAATGCACAGGCTTACGTAAGCTGCGAATGCAAATGCGAAGCGAATATTGCCTTCACAAATTCGCAAAAAATAATTCGCAGCGGTAGAGCTGTGCTCAATTCTTGCAAATAATTAGCAGCGAAAACAGAGCAATTGTGACTTCAATATTCGCTTTGCATTCGCATTCACAGGAAGTATGGACCGGGCTTTACACGGGTCACCAACTGTTTCAGAAACAGTAACACGTTTACAAAAAATAACCGTGAATGCACAGGCTTATGTAAGCCTGTGGCGGTTACACGGTTAATTAACAGATCATCTGATTAAAGGTATTGTACACTTTTGGTAACAGCTCAAAATCAAAGTCCACATTTTGTGTGATTAAACATATGCATAAACAAACAAACCTGTGAAAGTTTGAGCTCAATTGGTCATCGAGGTCACGAGAAAATAGTGAAAAGAGATCTTATGTTTTTTCTGTTTTTTCAAATTATCGCGCGCGATAATTACTATTGTTTTACTCGTTTCTCAGAAACGATAGCATTTTAGGCCGAAATATTTTTAAGGAACCCTTTCTACTATTACTTACTTTAAATCATGTGGGTTATGTGTGAATCTGTGAACATTGTGTTTTTTGATCTTACCAATAGTGTACAGGGCCTTTAAACCTTTACATTTTTACAGTTCAAATAAACGTTGAAAAATTTACTCAAAAAGTGTAGGTGACAATGACCATAATAACTTTGGCTCTTGACCCCAAATCCAAAACCGATCATATAGCCATGAAAAGGATAATTTTTCTTTTCTACGCCTTTCATCAATCAGCTCTCTTTATTGCCCTATTGCTATCCCCATCAAGTTTTTTGTTTGCTACACGGCGATTTCCGAAGTGCGTTTGCATAAGAAGACTCAAACATGTTTTCCGGCGAACAGATCCCCAGCGCAAACGAGTCTGCCATCCACCCGCACAGTCGTCCCAAAAACACAGGCGGTCTGTTTTCTACGTTTATGCTGAAATCTGAATAGAGAACTGAGCGGTGAAGAGCAAGCACTATTCTTCTAATTTGACGCCGTACCCATTCCGTGAAAATTTTCCTGGGAATTCAGATTTTTTCTACTAACAATGTTTGAATAAGTTTTGATACTTTTAAACTGACTGTCAATAAAGTCTGTCTGTCTTTAAGAAAGATTTCTGCAATATAAGACATGTAATTTGACCTTAATCGAATAATTATGTTTCTGGAAGTCGGAATTGTTTTCACTTTATTCAATGTGTTTTGTACACGGGTGAAAACGCAAAACAAATGATGTCATGATGACGTCGTTCGGCATTTTAGGCCAAAAACTAAATCTACAGTATCCCACAAGTGTACCCTGAAAAAAGTTTGACGATCAGCGGTAGACTTTTTGAGTTATGGTTCGAACAAGGTTTGCTAATTAAATATTCATCTTGCTGAAACGTGGTTAATTAAATAAGAATTTTAACCATTATTAGGTTAAATGTTAAGTTTAGGAACTAAGCTTCAATAGGATATAAGATCTAAGTTTTTCTTGTTCACTAAGTTTTTTTAAAAGAATTAAATAAAATGGTGTACAAATGCTATGGGGATTTAGGCGGAAACAAAGAATAATAATAATAATAATAAAAATAATAAAAATCTCGATGAAAACAATACCTGATCCGACAGTAGGTCGAACAGCTAATAATAATAAAAAATAATAAAAATCTCTACGAAAACAATACCTGTTCCGACAGTAGGTCGGACAGCTAATAAACTGAACATGTAGTGATTGAAAATAAAAAGGGAAAGACCAAAACAAAAAATGATAATACAAATAAAAAATATTTTGTTTCTGGTTGGAAAAAATTAAGAAAATATTTGAAAGAATTTGAGACTATCTCAGCAGTATCTGGGATGTTGACACTCGATTTGGGTCCAACCATGGAGAAAGGAATGGTCCAACTACAAGCTAAAGTTCAACACAACAGACAACAAAATAGTCAATAATCTGAAAATATATTTCTTAAACCATTATGGAGTACAAAATTAACAAATCTTTAAACAAACTGCAAGGTTTTGGAAGTAAAGCCATGAAAGTTTCCGTTTACCTTTTGATTTTGCGGCTCTTGATTCATTCATATCATTGCTTTTACAAACTTTCAGGCAATCAACCCACATTTTGTACCCGAAGGAGCGGAAATAAAGAGATTTAGTTGATCTTTAATGCTGCTGAAATACTCTTTTTCTTGTCTCTTTCATAATTCTAGGCCATTTTTTTCGGTCGACCCCTCAAAATGTAGCGCATTAACCCCCTCCACTACCATGTATTTTCACAATGGTACAACCTTCGCAGCCCGTACTCCTGCCGAGTCAAAGGCGAGTGACACTGACACGGTCTGTGCATGGCAAAAACTGTGCACCCATAGACACTATGAAAATCTTTGTCTTGAAAATGGAGTGAAATCCTTTTTCTCCTTGAAATTGTAAATTCTCCCTTTTCACCTTGTTTTCATGGAGTTCTTTTCTAACTAGCCAGAGCCTAAGTGTTTCACGTTGTTTTCACTTTGCTGTACTGCTGAAAACATCCCACGGCTATTTTGGGTGTCTGTATAAAGTGTGGTTTAATTCAAGGAGTATTCACCAAGTTTTCAAGGTGTCCTTGGTATGAATACAACTGGATAGATTACTGTTTAATGAGGGGAAGTCAACCTGATAGATGGTTTATTGGTCAGCCATTTGGGTTCACCTTGTTTCAGGTCATCAGTACACTGGTCAGCACAGTGTGCATAGACTAATGTTTACATTTTGGAGTAGAGCAAGATAGCATGGCTAATCACCCCCATGAGACCATGGAGTGGGGGAAGTGGGAAATGACATTCCAGAGAATTATCTACCAAATAAAGAGTTCTAGGCTGGGATGCAGAGCATTCCCTGAAATCAGGGTGAAATTTATTCAGGACAGTAAATGGTCTGGAGACTCTTTTTTCAAGGTGATTTAAGGGAACTGCAATTCCCTTAAAGCATGGTGAAAGAGAAAAAACTCCTCGAATTTCATCCAAATTCTGCACTTCACTGAGATTTCACGGTGGTTTCACAGCAAAGATTTTCATAGTGAGAAACCCCCAAATTTGGTAACATTTCTCACTCTTTCTCTCACTGTAACTTTGTTAAATCTGCTCGTATTGAATTGAAACTTTTGCAAATTTGAGCCTAGATATTTAGTAAATATATCAAGATAACAAATTATATGTCGGGGATCAGACTTTTTGTATAATTATTTTTGTATAATATTGAGTGCTTTTCAACGCGAGTTGTCCGAATAAATTCATGACGTTTCTGAAATGCCTAACAATATCAAATGTGTATACCATGTGCAACTAGCCCAGGTTGGACTCTGTTGCATACATTGCAACGGAGTAAGGTTCTCTACCATGGCAAAACATTTTATAACAAACTATTTTTATATTTTTAACTGATGGAGGAAACTGAAGCTTCGTTCGCATATTCCTCATGTCCGGAACTTCCGGCCTGCTGGGTTCAGAATTTTATCCTTGTGTGATGTTATTTTAGAAAAGAAAATGAAAATTTACATCTCTCTTGTAACTTCCTGTCTAACTCGCTACTCTTCGCTTCTGCGTTACCTGCAGCAACAAGGAATAATTTGTTAGGGGATAACTTGTAATGTAATACACAGGCCTGATACTTCAAGAAGGCAACGGAGGCGATTCCCTCGAAGCCCCCGGTCATTGCCTTGGTGCGCTTGAAATGCTTCCATAGAAATTTACAATTTCCTCATAAGGTGCCCTTTACCAAGGAGAGAATGCCTTGGTGCCCTTTCCCTTTCTAGAACGAAGCATACAGGCCTAAATACATTGCTTGGCGGTCCTTGTAAATTGTAAAGAAGACTAAACTTGCATCACTATTCAGTGACTTTTATGAACACGCTCATGCCTGGCCTGCATGCATCCAACATTAAAGGCGTTTACATTAACCATAGTGCGGGGCACTGTGTGTTAGTAATAGTAGGCCCTAACGAATGACTACAAATAAGGCCCCTACTTCAGCATAACAAATTTTCCTACTGGTTTCAGTTTCTGCTCAGTAGATTAGATAGAAACACGTGCAAAATGTGTGCATTGCGTATGTAAGCTACAAACTCAGCGGGCAAATGTGTATCTCATTCTCACACAGTGGTTGATGCTACAAAGTTTTCAGAAGTTTTGAACAAGTATAAAGCTCCGATTTGCAACATTTTATTCATTTTATTGATTATAAGCCCTTCATAAAGTTTATAAGTTTGTTGATTACAGAGTTGATTCCTACATATAATTGCAGTTTTAAAACAAAAAAGGACATAGTCACGTGAGTACTGGGGGAAAAAAAACCTGGATATTCTCGGATAGTTGGCATGCGGACACCCAAGAACAAAATTTTACTATCCGCCCAGGCTTATTCATCTCCAAACTTGATGTACGGGTTGGTCTTGGGTCTGCCAATCCGATACGGAGACCGTGCTTTCGCCAAAGCTGCTCCTGCCATATGGAATAAGCTCCCTGTCTCACTTCGCAACACATTACTCAACAACTTCAAGAGGGAACTAAAAACACACTTGTTCACTTAGACTTTCATTGGGTTTTATTTAAGTTTATTTATGTTTATTCTTTATTTTCTATTGTATAATGATTTCTTTTTGTGTAGGCGCCTTGATCGGTTTTCTGGAAAAGTGCGCATTATAAATACATATTATTATTATTGTTATTATTATGAAACCTATTGTTTTTAGACCCCCTACTTCAAGTGTCAAGGTCATTATGGCTAAAACAAAAGAGATGCTGTTCAAGCGATGACTCTAGAAGGACTTGGCATATCAACTCCAAACTTGATTAGTGGATTGATCTTGGGATCCCCCATTAAGCCTATTGTTTTTAGACCCCCTATGTCAAATGTCACGGTTATTATGGCTTAAACAAAAGAAATGTTAGCCAAGCGATAACTCAAGAATGAGATAAATCTCAGCGGAGCTTTGTGTTTGTCAACACACCATTCTTGTTTATAACTACTATTCATCAGTAAATATGATTGCCTCAATCAAGGGCGTTGATTGCTACTAGAAAGTAGGGGGACGGGCGAGCAAGTCATGAACAATCTTTCGTTTTTCTTTTATTTTAATTGATATTTTGTTTTTAGAATAAAAAATAATAACACCTGAACTTACCTTAAATTTTTTTCGTGCTCTACTTTGAAACATAAAGGTAAAATGCTTTGTCCGAAAATGTATCAGACATTGGATATTTCTTTAGGTTGCACTTGCTCATATCATTGTTTGAATGACCTCAAGTCAAGTCATACATGCAAGCGAACTACATGTAGTGGTCATGTGTTTACTATAGTCAGATTCAATTACCAGAAGTAAACTATATAATGCCTTTTTATGTTTGTAATTGTTTTCTCACTCGCTGTGTGGCAAATTACAGAACACTGTCTCAACTACATGTATTGGTGATTCCAATGATGACCTGGGCCCAATTTTAGGGCTTTGGTTACCGCCGAATTCTGTGCTTCAGATCTCAAATCTCCGCTTACTGTGCAAGCACCGAATTTCTGCGTTATCTGTGCAAGCGAAGAATGCCTAGTAACGTGAAGTACGCACGTGCAGAAGCAAAAACTCCGCGCTAACCCGTGAAATACGCTTGACGTAAGTGCCGATTCTTTGCTTACAGTAAGCAGAGCCATGAAATTGGGCCCCGCTCATCCCCATGTAATTGTTTGGCTCGATCAACACAGGTGATCACAAGGGTTATCTGCTCTCACCCACCAAATCAAGTGCCACCCGGTGACAATGAAACACCATGTTTATTTCAAAACTGAGCTACATGTAGTTTCTCCATATCCCAAAAGACTCAATGTAACACCAATAATGTGCTGTCAAAGTTGGGTGACCCCAATGGTGATTTCTTTCCCCATACACCTGTAGACTCACCATACTACATATTGTGTCATTAAAACCTCATGGTGATTTCAATGGTGATTTCTTCCTCCATAAACTCACCATGCCAGACACCATTGTGTCAATAAAACCCCATGGTCATTTCAATGGTGATTTCTTCCTCCATAAACTCACCATGCCACAGGCACCATTGTGTCAAAAAAACATTGTGATTTCAATGGTGATCTCTTTCTCCATAGACTCACCATCCCACACACCATTGTGTCAATAAAACCCCATAGCAGGGCTCGCCCTTAACACTAGCCCGGCGTACATTGTCTAGTAAAAAATGGTATGGGCTAGTAAACACCACTTCTCAACTTGCCCTGTGGGCTACTAAAAAATGTACAACCTACTTGTTTAAAATGCTCATTTCTTCCCTTTTCAGATGTGAATAATTAATGTATAAAATGTGTTAATCGTTATTGAGTGTGTGAATATAACTTCATTTGATCACTAAACTGGTTCTGATCGTTAACATTTTACATATCAGAACATTACATTTATGGCAATTCCTGTTTAAAATCTGGGCTACTAAAACTTCCTGGGGGCAAGTAAAATGCACAGTTTACTAGCCCGGTGGGCTACTTTACAAAAAGCTTAAGCGCAAGGCCTGCATAGTGATCCTAATGGGGATTTTTTCCCCCCTTAGACTCACCATGTCACACAAGAAGTGTAATTAACAAAAGTTGACTGCATTACATGTATTTCCTCGAAAACTTATTTTTATTAACAATATCAAACTAAACATAACTAACTTGAGACTTACATTTTTTAAGAATCTTTTTTTATTACCACCGACATGGATAACATATAACCCGTAAAAGATAAGGTGTTAAAGGCCCTGTACACTATTGGTAAGATCGAAAAACACAAATGTTCACAGATTTACACATAACTTACACGATTTAAAATAAGTAATGGTAGAAAGGGTTCCTTAAAATATTTCTGCCTAAAATGCTATCGTTTCTGAGAAATGAATAAAACAATAGTTTTTATCGCGCGCGATAATAAACTCGATGTTTGAAAAACAGAAAACACATAAGGTCTCTTTTCACTATTTTCTCGTGAACTCGATGACCAATTGAGCTCAAATTTTCACACGTTTGTTATTTCACGTATATGGTCAATCACACAAAACATGAACACTGTTTGCGACTGTTTTGTCAGCTCTACCAAACCTGTATAATACCTTTAAGGCCTCAATGACGTATTAATTGTTGATTGTCATTTTATGTTACATGTAGGCCACCTATACAGTTCAGTGCATCTAGAAAAATGTTGCCAATCGTCATGGAGGCCACTGAGACTCTGCGTGTCATTGACTGTTCAACAGGAACCTAGTTACCTGGGACTCATCTGGTTCAGGTAAGCTAAACCTTTTGATTTCTTCTCAACATACTATCATAACATTGTTGATTGTACAAGTTCTTAAAAGAGCTTAAAAGAGCTTGTACAAACAACACACATTTTTACTTGGCAAAAATTGCATATTTTCAGGGAATTATACAATGTTTGTCATGCAGTTTACATTTGCTAGAAGTGACATCACATTTTAGATAACATTGAGAGAAGATACATGTATACATTCCTTTGTCATTACTGTAACGGAAATCAATGGAGCGAATAGCCTATCCTCTGTTGGACAACAGAGGGCGCATTACAAGTAGCTGCCGCATCGGGCGGTGATTAGCGGAACGCACGCTGATTGGAGGGTTGTGTCTGTGTGGATACAGGCGCAAGGTGCGTTGATTGGGCGATGGCCAGTGCAAGGGGTCTATATCCAGTAAAAACTACAAGTAACTTTAAATAGGCCTATCTTTACTTTAGTTAGCCATTCCGACATGTAGCTATTGTTTTTGTCAAGATTTGTATTTGTTTTTATTCCCTATTAAATTCTTATTCTTTATTTCTGTCAAAATCCTATAGCATTTGTACACACATTTTGTTAGCTCCAAAAGTCATACTTAGCTTAATACGAAAGAGGCAAATCCCATATCATATCAAAACTTAAGTCCTGAAGTTATTGTAAAATATAATTGGCTTAACATTAGTTAACTTTAAGGCCAAACCAAAAAAGGGTTCTGTTTCCGATTACATGTCATTTAAAAGTAGGGTTGGTAGGTCGGAAAGTTTTTTTATTTCACGTTTTTTAAATTCCGATACGAATGAATATACGTCCACGATCGTGTTGAGAGCAATCAATGGATTTGCACAATGAATTAGGCAAAATTGCGTGCAAACTGCAGTTTGCGCTCTGCAGATTTGACTTGTGGGTATTTTTCGTTGGACATCGCAGGCTCAAATCACGGAGATATTTGTAAATTCTTCTTGATATGTTCTGATTTTTATTTCAAATGTTGCCTAAAACATGGTTAATTGGTAAAAGTCGGTCATTTTCTTCCAGGTTAAATAGGTTTTTGTTTTTGCTTTTTTGTTTTTTCCCCGTTTTCCCCCCATTTTTTTTAAAGGCAGAATGAAAAGTATAGGGTCGCGGCATAAAACTAGGGCCGGTCGGAGAACCAGAAACGGAACCCCCTTTTTTTTGCCTAAGGCTAGTTATAAAGACATGAACATTTAATTAGCCAATCTTGAAATCATCATATCTCAAAAAGTATACTTCAGATCGTCAAACTTTTGTCACAAATTCACTTGTTGGATACTGCAGATGTGTTTGTCAGCCTAAAACATTGTGTGACGTCACCATGACATAATTTATTATGCAATTTGTATGTGTGTACAAAGCCCATGGCTCTAAAAAAAAGTGTAAACATTTGGTTGGTCAAAAGACACATCTTTTCAAAATAAGTTACCTATAATACACAAATAATTTTAAAAACAAATGCTTTACTAAGAGTTATTCCAGGCCGTTAAAACTATCCAAAGTACAATGTATTTACATGACAATTTTCGATTAATTTGTCATTCTGACCCCATGGCTAAAACTCTGTGTTGTGCAATCACTGCAATGTGTAGGAGATTGCACCACACTGGATTCCAAAACGGTAGTGGACCAATATAGTTAGTGTATAGCCCATTAGATTTGTGCATTAGCAACAGATGTAATTCCTACGTTTAAGGTTTTCGTTAAAAGGCATCAGATGGGATTAAGTTACATACCATCTTGTACTTTCAAAACTTTGTTAGTATGAAAAACACTTTTTTTTTCATTGTGACGCCCCTACGGTAATTCAAAGCTTTTCTTTAAAAAATGATCTCCTGAACCACATGTCATAAAGTTGCAATGTTTGTGCTGTCTTGTAGCTTACAACACATTTGACATTTTATTTAAAAAGATGACCCCACTTTCGGTCCAAACAGGAAGTTCAAATCAGAAAACATTTTTTCCTGAACTATATGTCATAAATTCATAATCTTTGTGCCATCTTGTAGCTTATGCAGGCATGATCTTCTTCCTACTTTAGTCTAATTTCAGATTTATTTTTGGCCCAGGGAAAAACCGGAAATCTTGTGAATAAAGGAACATCACAGAATTGGTAAAAAAACAACTTGTAAAATATAGTTTTTGATCACAGATTTACTACATAAAACTTACACGGTCTAATGATGATGATAGTAGAAAACATCCCTTGAAATATTTCAGTCTGAAATGCCATATTTGATGAGAAATGAATAAACTAATTTTCCGATTGGAGTTTATCACTCATTGTGCATTTTATTAATTTGTTCAATCTATATGATTTCATGCAAATGTGTAATCGGTTTTTCACTATTTTCTCGTGACCCAGATGGCCGATCGATCTCAAACTTCTACAGGTTTATGTATATGGTGGATTACATAAAGTGCTTACACTGCCAGCAACTGTTTTGTTAGCAAAAACCAATTCTGTAATGCTCCTTTAATTAGCCTGAAAAAGTCTTCTAAAGCTTACACCATGTGTAAATGTACATATAGGTCAACCCTTTGTAAACCCCGGAAGCGTTCCAACTTTTTCCAAGGAAGTAAAAAAAAAAATTCTCCAGAACGAACCACCTGTCAAAAAGTCATAGTCTTTGTGTGGTCTTGTAGCTTATGACATATTTTACATTTTATTCAAAACATGCTCCCAAATGTGACCTTTCCTTCCGGTCCAAGCAGGAAGTTTAAATTTAAAAAATCATAACATCTCCTGAACCACGTCATACTAAGTCATAATTGTTCTTTTTGACGTTTTGTAGCTCATGACACATTTGGCCTTTAAGAAAAACATTACCCCAGTGACCTTTCCTTCCATTCCAAACAGGAAGTTCAAAATTAAAAAAAATTACAATTCCTGAACCAAGTAAGTGGGGTGAAGGTACGAATTGGGGTCCTAAAGCACATGGTTCAGTTAGAATGGAGGTAAAGTTAAGGTAAAATCGGCTTAAGAGTCAGTATCAAACATAGGGCTAGATAGCTCAGTTGGTAGAGCGCCAGTAACTTAATCTGGAGGTCGTTGGTTCAAATCCCGCTCTAGTAAATTTTTCTTTGTTCAACCTCAAGCTATTTGAAATTTACCTAGTCAGTTTCCCTTGTGGTTTAAAGCAATGCTGTCATAGACTCAATCTACATGTAGTCACGTTCTCTTTGTTGATAGATCCTCCGTGTGGTTTTTGCACTATGGTGTAGACCCAATACTAGATTTGGACTTTTTTGTGTCTAGCAAATTACCATGAAGGGTGCACCCCACCCACTAAATGAACTCCCTTAGCATACAGTGCAAAATGCTAAATATTAAAAAATACAACAAAAATACTTGGAAGTCTCACATCTTTTTAGGGAAATTATTATCAATTGACTCTGAACTTTTATCCTCTGCACAATTTGATATTGGGAGTCCCAAGGCCCGTCAATTTATTATTCTCCCTTCATATAAAAACGCCCTAGAGTCATAATCTTTGCGCTGTCTGTAGTTTCACAACACATGTGATATTTTCGTTTAAAAATTAATTGTGACCCTTATTGTATGACCTTTCCTTCCAGTCCAGTCAGTAAGTTCAAACAAATCACATTATGTCAAGGGTCTATAGCTAATTGTTAAAAACTGGAAAATTTGTCCCCAAGCTTTAAAAAAGGTCTTTAAGACATTTGTTACAGGACCCTCTATTGATGTTTAGTATCCGTGTTAAAAGTCACATCTCCTGAGCCACATCACATCAACTTCTTTTTGTATGTGGAATCTCCTGGATTTATAACCCAACTTACAATTTATTAACCAACATGACCCCACTTGACTTCCCCTTCTGGTCTAAATAGGAAGTTCAACAAATATTCTGACACAAATTTCAAATGAAGGTTTTACACCGAATTTGAAGGCTTAATGAATGTTTGCTTTATTTACAGATTTAAACAAAATTGACATTTCTTACAATGTGATAACCCCTTTATGAAATTGGCTACCAATTTTAAAAGGAGCTTTTCACAAAATACACCAGTAAAGTTAATATTTTGGTCATTGAAATGGTCTTCACAGACCAATTTATCAGAACATAGGTCATGATTGGCTTCCAAATTCGGGCCATGCTAGGGTCTGGACCATTAACAAAAGTATTTAAACAAAAACCAGAACAGCTCTGTGTTCGTCCAAAGGACAAACATCTAATGTCTAGTTTTAAAACCACTTGCATCCTAATCAGTGTTGTAGGTCTCAAGACCTGTCTCAGTCTCGAGACCGGTCTCAAGACAACCTTTTACTGGTATTGGTCTTGGTCTCCCTAACTTGAGGTCTCGGTCTTGGTATCGGTCTCGGAACAATGAGGTTTGGCATCGAACGTTTGGCTGGTCTTGAAATGAGACCAGCTATTTATCGTGAAAGAGTCAGAGTACATAACAGATAAGGAATAAGGATCGTGCAGAACAGCCGCACAATGTTAAACGTACTCTTCACTTATTTAAAACAAATTTATGCAAGATTGCAACGTATGCTCATGTTGATTACTGCAACAATAATGTCATGTACTACTTGTTGATAAATAATAATTCCACCACCACCACCAATATAATAACCAACCTCGTACTATCCATATTGAGCTACCCGGCCACACATTGTTGTACTCCCATGTGAGTTAAGTCTATTATCGAGTGTTCGAGCATGTTCCCCAAAACCACTACATGGGTGCTGCAGCACTGGACATCGTCGTCACTGTGTCATACCAAACCGTGGCTAGTGATTTGGGGCTTATTTTTTACACTCGACATTTATGGGTCATGTCGAAAAAAAAGAGATGTGCACCTTCAAATGTATAGTATTCGGAGATTGGCAATTTGCATGGGGAGATCAGATATTGAATTCTTGATGTCGCAACTTTGTGAAAAAGTATACTTTTGAGGAGTTTAGGCTCTGTGTTTAAAGAAGAGCACTTCGTTATGATATTTACATTTTCTGATAACTATTTCCTGACAGTTCTGAAGACAGCTACAGCAAACTAGTTAAAACTTTAGAAAGACAAAAACAGCTTGTCTGAGAGCCAACACTTTTCAAAAAGGGGCATTTTACATGGTTGTAACCGCAGGAATTGAAAAAAATAATTCCAAGGGTTTTAAAAGAAAATAAATATCGAAATACAATGGACAACTCTGGCATTCTTAACAAATCTGAAAATTAAAAAAAAAATGTATTCAACAAATTTGTAACTATCTGGCAACAATGTGTAATTTGAAAACCTACAAAAAGAAATGCATTATTGCTCTCAGTCTCTAAAGCATTTTAACCCCTATATGCTGATGAAAATTTATGAAGTTAGTCTTATTACGATCTAACAAAAGACAATTATGTACCTTCCTTTAAGCAAAAACCCAAATAATCATTTGTATAACACTGCTTGCCTAAATTCTGTCTTTTTATTGGTTTTTGCAACTAGCATCTTCTTGCATTGTTGTATTAAAATTATAGCTGTTGTCCTGGAGGTGTCCGCCCAATAGTCCGAAGGTCCGTTAGTCCGAAGGTTCAATAGTCTGAAGGCTCGATAGTCCGAACGCACAAATTTCCCATAACAGGGGGTTCATTAGTCCGAAAAAGAAATAGGGTTCGTTAATCCAAACATTTGATGTGATAGTCCGAAGGTTCATTAGTCCGAAGGTTCATTGATCCGAAGGTCCACTGGTCCGAAGGTTCGGTAGTCCGAATCGACGATAAGGTCCGATAGTCCGAATCGACGATCGAACCTTATTGTAAATTCGGACTATCGGACCTTATTGTCAATTCGGACTAACAAAAACAAAAACCTATTTTACCTGGAAGAAAATGTCTGACTTTTACCAACTTACCATGTTTTAGGCAATATTTGAAATAAAAACCAGAATAATTCAAGAAGAATTTACAGATATCTCCGTGATTTGAGCCTTCGATGTCCAACCACTCGACTACAAGCGAAAAATACCCACAATTCAATTCGCAGCGCGCACGTGTGTACACGGCGCTGTGTGAAGCACATTCACAGGTTTGCGCAATCTGCAGATTGCGCACATTTTTGCAAAACCGGCCGCTTGAACTGCCTATCTAAAGAGCGCAAACTGAAGATTGCGCACAATTTGCTAGGTCGGGCAGATTAACTGCCAAATCTGCAGAGCGCAAACTGAAGTTTGCGTGCAATTTTGCCAAATTTTTTGTGCAAATTCGTTGATTGCATTCAACACATGAACGATCGTGGACGTATCGTCAATCGTATCGGAATGGAAAAAAACCCCTAAAAATAAAACAACTTTCCGACCTACCGACCCTATTTTTAAATGACATGTAATCGGAAACAGAACTCTTTTTGGGGGGGGCCTTAGCATTAGAAAATAAACATTTTCTTAATAGAAAATCTTTCACGACGTGCCCCCTCAGCATGGAAAGCCTGCGGCCGGTTTTGGTAGCCGGCAGCCCAGCCGGTACCCGGCCAAACGCGTGATGGGAGGTCGCTGCATATTTCATTTTATCTTGCAGATAAAATACATTATTCTATGGACACCCACAACCCTTGTGGTGCCACCTTTGGCTAGTTTGGTCATGTTGGGTGGGCTTTTCAAACCCTATCCAGTTGGTCTTTTTGCAACCTTGCACATATTTTCCCAGGGTTTTTATGGGGTTCCTTGTGGCAAATGGGCAGGGCACCCTTCTTCAATAAATCAGGTGCAGTTTTGTAAAATAAATCTCCACGTTCAGCTTCCAACCAAGTCAACAATGTGGTTTGATGACATGTTGAATAAACATAGCACTTGAAGCTGATACCAATAAGCCAACTCAATGTGTACTGTTGTGGTTAGTTGTGTCCACAGAGAATAAGTGCATTATATTATGTGCAAGTTCTAAAGGCTATTGTGTATAGCTGGGTTGTATTCACCCATACACTCTCACCCATGCTCTATATATGTAGCTTTGCTGTGATGTAGAACAAAGAGCTTATTCTCACCCATATATTCTAGCTTCGCTGAGATGTAGAACAAAGAGCTTGTCCTCACCCATATACTCTAGCTTTTTTTGCTGACATGATGTAGATCAAAGAGCTTGTCCTCACCAGCTTTGCTGAGATGCAGAACATTGAGCTTGTTCTCACCCATACAGTCTAGCTTTGCTGAGATGTAAAACAAAGAGCTTGTCCTCACCCTTGTCTGGGTCCCCACAAGTTAATTCTTTCGAAAAGGGAATATTAGAACAACAATAGGAAGTCCCCACAATGGTGTGTGCAAAATCTTTGTGAATTTTGAATAATTGTATTATTTTCAATCAAAATAAATTCTGTTTGAAGTACTTGGTTGCCAGTATTATACTCTGCAATTAATTTTTGGGGTGTTTGCAATAATTATATTAATTTCTTCACATACATAAAATGCTTTTAAGTACAACCAAGTGTTATTTGACTGACCGTGTGTGGCGAGGGCTAAAAGTGGTATTAGTTTAGTTGTATTGAATAATTACTGAATAATAACCTCACAGTGGGTTCAAAATTGGCTGTATTTACAGTTGGGTTGGCCGGACCAACGCACGAGGCAGGCAGACAGTGTTTTATTTCACAAGACACGTACACAAGGATGGAATAGAAAAAGAAAACAAAATCCATTAGTTACAAAATTAGATGAAACCATAATACAGCAAGTACAAATATGTCAAGTAAAATTTAGTTTAACAGAGATACACCATGGACCTGACTATAATATTAGGTTTTACACAAGTACCCCTATAAATGACTTGTGCGTTAATATGTGATGCCGTCCTAGCATAAAGCTACGTGACATGGGCGGCGCCATCTTGAATATAAGTAAACAAACTGAAAACTAACAGCCCGAGCAGGTTTCTGAAATATCTCAACCTGTGAGTACCATCTATAAAGTTATCTCATCATGCTTAATAAATTTCTGTCCCGTTCTTACTGATTAAATTTAAAAAAATCCATACCTACAGTTGGATTGGCCGGACCAACGCACGAGGCAGGCAGACAGTGTTTGCCCGCCGCCGCGTGGAGGCGCCATGACCGCTCCAACTGTGGTCACGCTTGCCAACTCCAACGAACACCGCGCTGTTTTACCAATC
Organism: Pycnopodia helianthoides; assembly: GCA_032158295.1. Lineage (NCBI taxonomy): Eukaryota > Metazoa > Echinodermata > Asteroidea > Forcipulatida > Asteriidae > Pycnopodia > Pycnopodia helianthoides. The sequence goes on from CM063248.1 coordinate 21,541,513, forward strand.
CTACATGTGCAAAAATATTCCATCGGGTAGGAAATAGTGTGTGTATAGGGAATGATAGCGTGCAAAGGGTTAAACATCAACAGCAACAACACACCACCATGACACATCACATGAATTGTTTTCCTCTTCTAGAGATGAGTATCATATCAGTCTTTACACAGGCCTACAATTACAATTTTTTTTAGGGCAAGGCTACTTTGGCCTTGGAGTATTCAAAATGTTGGAGGGTACCAAGGCCAGTAGAAAGGGCACCAGCAAGGCCAAATGTGAACAATAAAAAAGGCACAAAGGCCATGTTATGAAAGTTATAAAACAAAATACAACCAACGGCGAACTACTTTGTTGATTCATTAAACAGGCCTCGATATTATAAGTGTCCACCCGAAGAGGGCGCCCGAAACAACAGAGCATGCACCCTCTGTTGGTCATTGGTTTTTGTTATAGACTGGTCCCTTGTTTAAGGACATCAGGTGTGTGTGTGACAACGGATGTATACAGTGTTTGCAACCAAACAGATAGACGGTCGCAATAGCGTGAACGGAAACAATTTCTGTTGCAACTTCCAAATATATCGTTGGTTGAAAACTAAAAGAAGTAAATATTTAACTTTCATTTAAAGGGCACGACGGGCAGTTACAAGGGCACGGCTGTCGTGGCTGCAGTTGCCGCTTTGTAATTCATGGCCTATAAACAGAAATACTGCACTTACTTTGTTTCTATTCCAGAAGTGAACTGAATGAAGATCCAACCTCTATCTGAGTGTCAGCTCGTCCCAACTTCAATGATATGCTGCAAGAATACAGGAGGAAGCTCCAAGTGAAAACCTCTTGACTTGATGAAGAACACAAACCTTTACATATCCTCATAGGGTAAATCCTCTTTTAATGTGTCCATGACTTAATATCAGATTGGACTTACAATCAAAATTAACTTAGTCAGGATCTATTCAACGAATTAGTTGATACAGGAAGTAGACAAGGAAACTGAAAAGTAAAATTTAATTTAAAAAAAGCTTGATTGGAATGAGATATTAACCTGTGACCTCCAGATTAATGTGCTGTCGCTTTACCTTTGTTGTGGGGGGGGGGAGGATCCGGAAGTGCAGTAAGAAGCCAGTCAACTGAATATTTTGTTAAATATTTCAAATACAAATTTAGAGGAGCACCAGCAAATTGAGAAAGTTGTAGGGTCAAATCCCATTCTAGTCAAGTTTTCTTTGTTCATCTCAAAACAAATAAGTTGTCTACCTTGTTTTCCTCCATTTATGACTTTTATTGAGTCTCAAGACATGATACATGACGTACACATGTTGTGAATGAATTTGACAATCACTCAAAGATCTCTGTATTCTACTTTACAGAATATGCAACAAGCTTCATCCTGTGTCTGCTTATTGAAATAACATCTAGAGCAATATGCAACGACTCACTGAGCCCTGCCTCCTGTATCAGCTCACTGATATCATAACATCTTTATGACTATATGCAAGGACTCACTGAACCCAGCCTCCTGTATCTGCTCATTGAAGTCAGAACATCTTTATGACTATGCAAGTACTCACTGAACCCAGCCTCCTATATCTGCTCATTGAAGTCAGAACATCTTTATGACTATGCAAGGACTCACTGAACCCAGCCTCCTATATCTGCTCATTGAAGTCAGAACATGCATCTTTATGACTATGCAATGACTCACTGAACCCAGCCTCCTATATCTGCTCATTGAAGTCAGAACATCTTTATGACTATGCAAGTACTCACTGAACCCAGCCTCCTATATCTGCTCATTGAAGTCAGAACATCTTTATGACTATGCAACGACTCACTGAACCCAGCCTCCTATATCTGCTCATTGAAGTCAGAACATCTTTATGACTATGCAAGGACTCACTGAACCCAGCCTCCTATATCTGCTCATTGAAGTCAGAACATCTTTATGACTATGCAAGTACTCACTGAACCCAGCCTCCTATATCTGCTCATTGAAGTCAGAACATCTTTATGACTATGCAAGGACTCACTGAACCCAGCCTCCTATATCTGCTCATTGAAGTCAGAACATCTTTATGACTATGCAACGACTCACTGAACCCAGCCTCCTGTAACTGGCCTGACTTACATCATAACAAGGACGACATTTCTACTGTAAGAAGGTAAATGAAACTTTTTTCATCTTTTTAAAGATTAGTCTTAATGTGTACACTCAAAGAAAAGTGAAAGTTTGTGTCTATTTAGGACGTTTTTAGAGGTGTTGGGCGTATACCCCAAAAGATGATTTGGAATTTATGCAAAACTTACAAGGTGTTTATGTAAATCCTACATTTAAAAGATAGGTACCTTGTATGTGTGTAAACTATTGGTCTATTGAAACCCAGAAGAAAGTCTGCGTGCTGGGAAAAAATTTATTTTATTGATGTAAACTCTGGGTCACTCAAAAAGAGCAGAAAGTCTTTGACTGCGCAGATTTTTTCTTAAAGATGTAGAGTTTGTGTCACTCCAGTTACATGGGAATTTTCTGTTTGACTGCGCAGATTTTTCTACTTGATGAAGACTCTTCTTATTAATAAAGACTCTGAGTCACTCCAGTTACAGGAGAAAGTTTGTGTGCTGGGGCAGAGTTTTTTCTTTTGATGTAGACTCTTCGTCACTCCAAACACATTGTATTTTTCTGTCTGACTGCATGTATTTTTCTAATTGGTGAAGACTTTTTGTCACTCTTCACACATGAGCAAGTCTGTGTGACTGCACAGATTTTCTTATCTATGTAAACTATTAGTCAATCCAAACACAGGAGAAAGTCTTATTGTTGTAGACTCCCCGTACCTCCAAATAAAGATGAAAGTCTGTAATGGAACATGTTTATTTTTTTTTTTATATTTAGGCCCTGCATCATTCAAAACAAATGAGAATTTGTAACTGCCCAGATTTTGTCTTTTGCTGTAGAGTCTGTGTCACTCAAAACACAGAGGAAAGTCTGTGTGACGACGCAGATTTTCTTATTGTTGTAGACTACTTGTCCCTCCAAACAAAGGAGAAAGTCTGTGTAATGGAACATTTTTTATGCCCCGCCGGCATATAGTGTTTGCCTTGTCCTTCTGTGTGTGTGTGTGTGCGTGTGCTCTCATATTCACTACCTTATGGGGACCGAGAACAAAACAGAAAAGGGAACACAAAGAGTCTCCATAGGGAAATTCTAAAGACTGGGTTGCTCCACAAGGAATTTTGTGTACAAAGTCTACGGGAGGTTCAACTACAGGGACAAAGGAAAGAACAAAAGATATCTCCACAGGGTAGCAAAAATAGGAATTTGTGTGTGCGTGTGGGTAGGCATACACACCATTGTGGGGACTTTTACACAATGGAACAAAGGTCCCCACAACATTTTTCTTTGTTAAACTGGGTCCCCACAAGGTAATTCTTTAGAAAAGGGAACAATAGAACAACAATAGGAAGTCCCCACAAAGGTGTGTGCAAAAGTATGTGTGTGCGTGTTCAATCATTGTCCGAGCAATAACTCAAGCTTCAAACTTGGTGTGTGGATTGGTCTTGGGATCCTCCAGAAGCCTATCGTTTTTGGACCCCCTACAACAAATTTCATGGTCATTATGGTTAAAACAAAAGAAATGTTGTCCGAGCGATAACTCAGAAGGACTTGGCATAATTAGCTTCAAACTTGGTGTGTGGATTGGTCTTGGGATCCTCCAGAAGCCTATTGTCTTTTGACCCCTACAACAAATTTCAAGGTCATTATGGTTAAAACAAAAGAAATGTTGTCCGAGCGATAACTCAAGAAGGACTTGGCATATTAACTTCAAACTTGGTTTGTGGATTGGTCTTGGGATCCTCCAGAAGCCTATTGCACCCCTTATGTCAAATTTTTAGGTCGTTAGACTAAAACAAAAAAAATGTTGTCCGAGCCTAAACTCAAGAAGGACTTGGCCTACCAACTCCAAACTTGGTTTGTGGATTGGTCTTGGGATCCTCCAGAAGCCTATTGCTTTTGGGCCCCTTACGTCAAATTTTCAGGTCGTTAGACTAAAACAAAAGAACTGTTGTCCGAGTGATAACTCAAGAAGGACTTGGCATATCAACTCCAAACTTGATGTATAGATTGGTCTTGGAATCCCCAGAAGCCTATTGTTTTTATACCCCCTTTGTCAAATGTTCAGGTTAAAGGCTAAAACAAAAGAAATGTCTGAGCGATAACTCAAGAAGGAGATTAATCTCACCGGGGCATTTGTGTTTGTTAACACACCATTCTTGTTTTTTTTTAGATGTATACTCTGCGTCACTCCAAACACAGGAGAAAGTCTGTTTGACGGCGCAGCTTCTACATACAAAGTCCTTTTACCATAATTGTACAATCGAAAACAAAAATCACTTCACTAAATTGTAAATGTTGTTTTAATTTTCCTCATGATCATGTTACTAGCTGATGAACCAGTGGACACTGCAAGCACTTAATCAACCAGACATCGATTGCATCTTATTGAGGCTAGTGCTTCTAAAAAAAAGAACCTGACTTACCAAGGTATGTTTTCGTCTCCTTTTTTTAACCAAAACTTAAGTCCTCAAGCTATCTGAAACTGTCCTGTTTGTTAATACTGAACCTGCCAACAATCACTGCAAAAAAAAAACACGGGAGAAAGTTAATGTAACTGCATATTTTTTTCTTATTGATGTAGTCTTTGCATCACTCCAAACTCTCTAGAATGTGTGTGTGACAGCACAGTTTTGTTATTGATGTAAACTCTGCCTCAGTTCAAACACTGGGGAAAGTATGTGTGATGGTGCAGACTTTTCCTATTTATTTAGACTCTGCATTACATTAAGCACAAGGGAAAGTATGTGTGACGGATCATATTATTCTTATTGCTGAAGACTTTGCATCACTCCAAACACAGGAAAATCTGTAGGACGGCGCAGATTTTTCTTATTGATGTAGATTCTGCATCACTCCAAACACAGGAGAAAGGCTGTGTGACAGCACAAATTCTTTTTAATGATGTAGACTCTGCATCACTTCAAACACAGGAGAAAGTCTGTTGATAGCACAGTTATTACTTATTGATGAAGACTCTGCGTCACTCCAAACACAGCAGAAATTCTGTTGATAGCACAGATTTTTCTTATTGATGTAGACTCTGCGTCACTCCAAACACAGGAGAAAGTCTGCGTCACTCCAAACACAGCAGAAACTCTGTGTGACGGCACAGATTTTTCTTATTGATGTAGACTCTGCTTCACTCCAAACACAGCAGAATGTCTGTTGATAGCACAGATTGTTTTTTGCTGGATGTAGACTATGCGTCACTCCAAACACAGGAGAAAGTCTGTGTGACGGCACAGTTTTTTCTTATTGATGAAGACTCTGCGTCACTCCAAACACAGGAGAAAGTCTGTGTGATGGGACAGATTTTTCTGCTTGATGTAGACTCTGCATCACTCCAAACACAGGAGAACTTCTGTGTGACGGCACAGATTTTTCTTATTGATGTAGACTCTGCATCACTCCAAACACAGGAGAAAGTCTGTGTGACATCACAAATATTTCTTATTGATGTTGACTCTTCATCACTCCAAACACAGGAGAAAGTCTGTTGATAGCACAGATTTTGTTTGCTTGATGTAGACCCTGCGTCACTGCAAACACAGAAGAAAGTCTGTGTGATGGGATAGATTTTTCTACTTGATGTAGACTCTGCATCATTCCAAACACAGGAGAAATTCTGTGTGACGGCACAGATTTTTCTTATTGATGTAGACTCTGCATCACTCCAAACAGAGGAGAAAGTCTGTGTGACGGCACAGATTTGTTTTTTGATGTAGACTCTGCGTCACTCCAAACACAGGAGAAAGTCTGTGTGGTGGCACAGATTTTTTTTTATGTAGACTCTGCGTCACTCCAAACACAAGAAAAAGTCTGTTGATAGCACAGTTTTTTTTTGCTTGATGTAGACCCTGCGTCACTGCAAACACAGAAGAAAGTCTGTGTGATGGGATAGATTTTTCTACTTGATGTAGACTCTGCATCACTCCAAACCTAGGAAAAGTCTGTTGATAACAAAGATTTTTCTTATTGATGTAGACTATGCGTCACTCCAAACACCGGAGAAAGTCTGTTGATAGCACAGATTTTCCCTTTTGATGTAGACTTTGTGTCACTCCAAACACAGAAGAAAGTCTTTGTGACAGCACAGATTTTTCCTATTGATGTAGACGCTGCGACACTCCAAACACAACAGAAAGTCTGTTGGTAGCACAGATTTTTCTTGTTGATGTAGACTTTGTGTCACTCCAAACACAGGAGAAAGTCTGTGTGACGGCACAAACTTTTCTTATTGATGTAGACTCTGCGTCACTCCGTACACAGGAGAAAGTCTGTGTTTCGGCACAGATTCTTTTTTTGATGTAGACTCTGCGTCACTTCAAACACAGGACAAAGTCTGTTGATAGCACAGATTTTTCTGCTGGATGTAGACTCTGTGTCACTCCAAACACAGGAGAAAGTCTATGTGACGGCACAGATTTTTCTTATTGATGTAGACGCAGAGTCACTCCAAACACAGGATAAGGTCTGTGTGACAGCAGAGATTTTCTTATTGATGTAGACTCTTCGTCACTCCAAACACAGGAGAAAGTCTATGTGACGGAACAGATTTTTCTTGTTGATGTAGACTCTGCGTCACTCCAACCACAGGAGAAAGTCTGTGTCACGGCACAAATATTTCTTATTGATGTAGACTCTTCGTCACTCCGTACACAGGAGAAAGTCTGTGTTACGGCACAGATTCTTTTTTTGATGTAGACTCTGCGTCACTTCAAACACAGGACAAAGTCTGTTGATAGCAAAGATTTTTCTGCTGGATGTAGACTCTGTGTCACTCCAAACACAGGAGAAAGTCTATGTGACGGCACAGATTTTTCTTATTGATGTAGACGCAGAGTCACTCCAAACACAGGATAAGGTCTGTGTGACAGCAGAGATTTTCCTTATTGATGTAGACTCTTCGTCACTCCAAACACAGGAGAAAGTCTATGTGACGGAACAGATTTTTCTTATTGATGTAGACTCTGCGTCACTCCAAACCCAGGAAAAGTCTGTTGATAACAAAGATTTTGTTTATTAATTTAGACTTTGCGTCACTCTAAACACGGGGGAAAGTCTGTGTAACAGCACAGATTTTTCTTATTGATGTAGACTCTGCGTCAATCCAAACAAAGGAAAAAGTCTGTGCTACAGCACAAATATTTCTCATTGATGTAGACTCTTCGTCAACCCAAACACAGGAGAAAGTCTGTGTGACGGCACATTTTTTTCTTTTGATGTAGACTCTGCGTCACTCAAAACACAGGAAAAAGTCTGTTGATAGCACAGATTTTTTTTTGCTTGATGTAGACTCTGCATCACTCCAAACACAAGAGAAAGTGTGTAAGACGGCACAGATTTTTCTTATTGATATAGACTCTGCGTCACTCCAAACACAGGAGAAAGTCTGTTTTTAGACCATATTTTTCTTACTGATAAACACTCTGCATCACTCCAAACACAGGAGAAAGTCTGTTCATGGCACAGATTTTTCTTCTGGATGTAGACTCTGTTACTCCAAACACAGGAGAAAGTCTGTGTGACGGCACAGTTTTTTCTATTGATGAAGACTGCGTCACTCCAAACACAGGAGAAAGTCTGTCTGATGGCCTAGTTTTTTCTTGTGGATGTAAACTCTGCGTCACTCCAAACACAGGAGAAAGTCTGTGTGACAGCATAGATTTTTCTTATTGATGTAGACTCTGCGTCACTCCAAACACAGGAGAAAGTCTGTGTGACAGCACGAATTTTTGTTATTGATGAAGACTCTGCGTCACTCCAAACACAGGAGAAAATTTGTGTGACGGCTGAGATTTTTCTTATTGATGTAGACTCTGCTTCACTCGAAAGACAGTAGAAAGTCTGTTGACAGCACAGATTTTTCTGCTGGATGTAGACTCTGCGTCACTCCAAACACAGGAGAAAGTCTGTGTGACGGCACAAATATTTGTTATTGATGAGGACTCTTCGTCACTCCGTACACAGGAGAAAGTCTGTGTGACGGCACAGATTCTTTTTTTGATGTAAACTCTGCGTCACTCCAAACACAGGAGAAAGTCTGTGTGACGGTACAGATTTTTCTTATTGATGAAGACTCTGCGTCACTCCAAGCACAGCAGAAAGTCTGTGTGATGGGACAGATTTTTCTGCTTGAAGTAGACTCTGCGTCACTCTAAACCCAGGAAAAGTCTGTTGATAACAAAGATTTTACTTATTGATGTAGACTCTGCGTCACTCCAAACACAGAAGAAAGTCGGTTGATAACAAAGATTTTTCTTATTCATGTAGACTCTGCGTTACTCCAAACACAGGAGAAAGTCTGTGCGACGGCCCAGATTTTCATTATTGATGTAGGCTCTGCATCACTCCAAACACAGGAGAAAGTCTGTTTTTTAACACATATTTTTCTTACTGATATAGACTCTGCATCACTCCAAACACAGGAGAAAGTTTGTACGACGGTTCAGATTTTGTTTATTGATGTAGACTCTGCGTCACTCCAAACACAGGAGAAAGTTTGTGTGACGGCACAGATTTTTCTTATTGATGTAACCTCTGCGTCACTCCAAACACAGGAGAAAGTCTGTGGGACGGCACAGATATTTCTTATTGAAGTAGACTCTGCATTACTTTAAACACCAGGGAAAGTTTGTGTGACGGCACATATTTTTCTTAATGATGTAGTTTTTGCGTCACACCAATCACAGTAGAAAGTCTGTGTGACGGCACAGATTTTTCTTATTGATGTAGACTCTTCGTCACTCCAAACACAGGAGAAAGTCTATGTGACGGAACAGATTTTTCTTATTGATGTAGACTCTGCGTCACTCCAAACCCAGGAAAAGTCTGTTGATAACAAAGATTTTGTTTATTAATTTAGACTTTGCGTCACTCTAAACACGGGGAAAGTCTGTGTAACAGCACAGATTTTTCTTATTGATGTAGACTCTGCGTCATCCAAACAAAGGAAAAAGTCTGTGCTACAGCACAAATATTTCTCATTGATGTAGACTCTTCGTCAACCCAAACACAGGAGAAAGTCTGTGTGACGGCACATTTTTTTTCTTTTGATGTAGACTCTGCGTCACTCCAAAACACAGGAAAAAGTCTGTTGATAAACACAGATTTTTTTATTTGATGTAGACTCTGCATCACTCCAAACACAAGAGAAAGTTGTGTAGACGGCACAGATTTTCTTATTGATTAGACTCTGCTCACTCCAAACACAGGAGAAAGTCTGTTTTTAGACACATATTTTTCTTACTGATATAGACTCTGCATCACTCCAAACACAGGAGAAAGTCTGTTCATGGCACAGATTTTTTTTGATGTAGACTCTGTACTCCAAACACAGGAGAAAGTCTGTGTGACGGCACAGATTTTTTCTTATTGATGAACACTGCGTCACTCCAAACACAGGAGAAAGTCTGTTGATGGCCAGTTTTTCTTTTGGAATGTAGACTCTGCTTCACTCCAAACACAGGAGAAAGTCTGTGTGACAGCATAGATTTTTCTTATTGATGTAGACTCTGCGTCACTCCAACACAGGAGAAAGTCTGTGTGACGCACGATTTTTCTTATTGATGAAGACTCTGCGTCACTCCAAACACAGGAGAAAATTGTGTGCCTAGATTTTTTATTGATGAGACTCTGCTTCACTAAGACATAGAATCTGTGCAGCACAGATTTCTGCTGGATGTGATCTGCGTACTCCAAACACAGGAAAAGTCTGTGTGACGCAAAAAAATTTGTTTATTGATGATGACTCTTCGTCACTCTGTACACGAGGAGAAAGTCTGTGTGACGGCACAGATTTTTTTTTGATGTAACTCTGCGTCACATCCAAAAAAGGAGAAAAGTCTGTGTACGGTACAGATTTTTCTATTGATGAAGACTCTGCGTCAACTCCAAGCACAGAGAAAGTCTGTGTGACGGGACAGATTTTTCTTGTTGAAGTAGACTCTGCGTCACTCAAAACACAGGAAAAAGTCTGTTGATAACAAAGATTTTTACTTATTGATGTAGACTCTGCGTCACTCCAAACACAAAGAAAGTGGTGATAAACAAGATTTTTCTTATTCATGTAGACTCTGCGTACTCCAAACACAGGAGAAAGTCTGTGCGACGGCCAGATTTTCATTATTGATTAGGCTCTGCATCACTCCAAACACAGGAGAAAGTCTGTTTTAACACATATTTTTCTTACTGATTAGACTCTGCATCACTCCAAACACAGGAGAAAGTTTGTACGGACGGTTCAGATTTGTTTATTGATGTAGACTGCGTCACTCCAAACACAGGAGAAAGTTTGTGTGACGGCACAGATTTTTCTTTTGATGTAAACCTCTGCGTCACTCCAAACACAGGAGAAAGTCTGTGGGACGGCACAGATTTTCTTATTGAGTAGACTCTGCATTACTTTAAACACCAGGAGAAAGTTGTGTGACGGCACATATTTTTTTAATGATGTAGTTTTTGCGTCACTCAAATCACAGGAGAAAGTCTGTGTGACGGCACAGATTTTTCTTATTGATGTAGACTCTTGCTCACTCCAAAACACGGGGGAAAGTCTGTGTGATGGCACAATTTTTGTTACTGATATAGACTCTGCATCACTCCAAACACAGGAGAAAGTCTGTGTGACGGCACAGATTTTTTTATTGATTTAGACTCTTGCGTCACTCACACTAGGAGAAAGTCTGTGAAAGGCACAGATTTTTCTTGTTGTAGACTCTGCGTCACTCCAAACACAGTGAAAACTATGACATACAAATAATTTCTTATTGATGTAGACTCTTCGTCACTTCGTACACAGGAGAAAGTCTGTGTGATGGCACAGATTTTTTTTTGATGTAGACTCTGCGTCACTCCAAACACAGGAGAAAGTCTGTTGATAGCAAATTTTCTTATTGAAGTAGACTCTAGTCACTCTAAACACAGAGAAAGTCTATGTGACGAAAGATTTTTCTTATTGATGTAGACTCTTCATCACTCCAAACACAGGAGAAAGTCCGTGTGTGACGGCACAGATTTTGTTTTTGATGTAGACTCTGCTTCACTCCAAACAAAGGAAAAAGATGTTGATCGCACAGATTTTTCTGCTTGATGTTGACTCTGCGTCACTCCAAAACCAGAAAGTCTGTTGATAACAAGATTTTTTTATTGATGTAGGGGACTATGCGTCACTCCAAACACGGGAGAAAGTCTGTTGGATAGCACAGATTTTTTCCTTTTAATGTAGACTTTGTGTCACTCCAAAACACAGAGAAAGTCTGTGTGACAGCAACAGGTTTTGTTATTGATATAGACTCTGAATCACTCTAAAAAGGAGACGTCTGTGTGACGTGCACCATGATTTTTCCTTATTGATGTAGGACTCCTGTGTTTGGAAGTGATGCGAAGTCTATATCAATATACAAAATTTGTGCCATCACACAAGACTTTCTCCCGTGTTTGGAGTGACGAAGGAGTCTTACATCAATAAGAAAAAATCTTGTGCCGTCACACAGACTTTCGAATGTGATTGGTGTGACGCAAAAAACTACATCATTAAGAAAAATATGTTTGCCGTCAACAAACTTTCCCTGGTGTTTAGTAATGCAGAGTTACTTCAATAAGAAATCTTTGTGCCGTCCCACAGACTTTCTCCTGTGTTGGAGTGAGGCAGAGGTTACATCAATAGGAAAAATCTGTGCCTGTCACACAGAAACTTTCTCCTGTGTTTGGAGTGACGCAGGTTATACATCAATAAACAAAATCTGGAGTTCGTACAAACGTTTTCCTGTGTTTGGAGTGATGCGGTCTATATCCAGTAAGTAAAAATATGTTTCGTTAAAAAAGACTTTCTCCTGTGTTTGGAGGGTTGCAGAGCCTACATCAATAAGAAATATTTGTGCAGTCACCACAGACTTTCTCCTGTGTTTTGGAGTGACGCAGAGTCTACATCAAAGAGAAAAATCTGTGCCGTCACACAGGACTTTCTCCTGTGTTTAGAGTGATGCAGAGTCTATATCAATAACAAAATCCTGTGCCGTCACCCACAGACTTTCTCCTGTGTTTGGAGGACGCAAAGTCTAAATAAGATAAGAAAAATTTGTGCTACCAACAGACTTTCTGATGTGTTTGGGGACAGCACTAGATTTTTTTAATTGACGTTTAGACTCTCTGCGTCACTTTAAACACAGGAGAAAAACTATGGACGGCACAGATTTTTATCATTGATGTAGACTCTGCGTCACTCCAAACCAGAGAAGGAAGTCGTGTTGATAGCACAGATTTTTTTTGGAAGTTGAGCTTTGTCTCCAGACACAGGAGAAAGTCTATTTGACGGCGCTGCTTCTACTACAAAGTCCTTTT